>PNEQ01127510.1:0-30570 GCA_003012365.1 Medauroidea extradentata | reverse complement strand
AGTTGGTCAGAAGTATTACACAAGAACTGTTTCATAAGTATACCACACTGCCTTAACTGCACATAAATAATTACCTGAAATTTTCTTTATAAAATAATAAGCAGTTTACTATTATTACAAGTTTACCAAAGATTAAAGAAATAACCAGTGCTGGGGTGGAGTAACTTTGCCAAAATAAAAAAATATTATCTAGTTACCACTACGAATAGACAAACTAGACAAAACAAATAAAAACAAACAAACGAGCATGTGCCAACAAACAGCACAGCTTGCATGGGCTACTTTCTCCATCTCTCTCTCAATGTCCGAAAGTCCACCTCCGGACCTGAGTATCCCCATCATCTTCAGCTCACGGGGGCAAATTTTACACACGGCTTGTGGTGCGCGGAACTGCCACTTCCACCGCAACACATGCACAAGGCTTGTGCTAGGCAGCCACCCCTAGCACATGGCATCCTTCACGCTAGGCAGGTGTGGAGCACCTAAAAGCTACTCCACACATGATGTCCTTACACTGGGCGGGTTCAAAATGACCAGAAGGTTTACTCCACACAGTGTCCCCTATGGCTCACTGGCTGCTTGTTGAGCTGCTGCAGATAGGTCCGTATTGGGTAAGCAGGGTCCAGGAGACTGTTCACCTCCCACGTCCGACCGTCGTTGCATTGGCCTGTGACCTCTTCCCTCCCACCCCCAAGGAATCCCTCTTTCCATGATTTTTTCAGATTCTCCACTTTGCCTACTATGATGTCTTGATGTTCATATTTTTCTGTTGTACAAGCTATCCCAGGCCAGGTGGCTCAAACTGGAGTCATTTGGGTTGAAATGGCTATCTTCTTTTGACCATTCGTCACCCTCAGTCAATTGTCATTGAAGTTCTATCACTTTGCCTATTGCTTCCATCTTCGGGAAGGCTTCCGCCGAGCTCTTCCTTAGCATTGGAGGCCGGCACACAGCCAGTACTTTCTCAGGGTCTGCCTGCTGCCCTTCATGTTGTCCTGCCTCAATAAAGTTGTTCTGCCTCTTCCAAGGCCGGGTTTCCTTGTATCAGCCTGAACGCTCCTCCACTCCTTTTGTGGTTCCAAACCCCACTTTGCATCGCTCTTATTTTCTTACGGGGGTGCATTCAGGGGCCTCAAGGTTCCATTCAACCCCCTTCCGAAGCACTGCTAGGGCCGCGGTGGCCGAATGGTCAGACCATTTGTCTCCCACCAAGGTGATCTGGGTTCGATTCCCTGTGGGGTCAGTCCCCGGATTTTTGCTTGTGGGAATTGTGCCGGATGACGCCGTTGGTCGGTGGACTTTCTCGGGGATCTCCCATTTACCCCGCCCTTTTCATTCCATTATTGCTCCATACCTCATCTCACCCATCACCAGCGCTGAAGACCTCTATGTTAAAGGAGCTGGCAACGTAAAAAATAAGTAAGTCTCAAAAGTTGCGCAATGGCGTGAAAATAATATCAGTGGAAATCCGAGCTTTCTGTGACGCATGGTTCTCCAGATATGAGTGCGCGAAGAATGCGAGCGAGCTACCCGTGACGTCACCGGTGGCGTAGCCGAGAGCGCTGGCTAGCCGGGCCAGTCTCGCATGTGTCTAGCCACCACGCGTCGCGCATTGTTGACTGTCTCACTTACCGGTTTGTTTACGATGTCTTGTGGTCAATAACTTGTTGCTTACTGTTGTTTCTACAGTAATGCCAAAAAGGTGCTGTGTTTTTGGCTGCAAAAATGATTCATCGCACCATAAGGATATATCCTTCCATAAATTTCCATCCCGCGAAAAATTACCAATTCGCTATAAACAGTGGGAGCGGAAAATCAATCGGGTTTCTTTTGCACCGAACAAATTTACAAGTGTGTGTTCGGTTCACTTTGAAGATAATGATTTTGAATTGTCTTCTCGGTTGAAATCATATATGTTAGGAGTACGCGCTCCAGCTGTGTTAATAAAAAGAGCTGTTCCTAGTCAAAAACTGAAAGGCAAAACCGTTGCCGTGGCAAAGAAAAAAATCGGAAATTCCTATATAAGGAAAAAAACTGTGAATGAAGCTATCGAAGAAAGTGTGTGTTCGTCAGCTGCAGAGACGTGTACTGTAGATTACGATTACAGTGTAGGAACAGAATGTGTTGTTGCCGAAATACATGTAACTGATGGAGACAACAATTCTAGGAACAAGGAGATTCAGTGTAAGATGGGCAACGAATGTTACGGGAACATTTTTTTGTTCAGTGAAGGTAGTGAGAGTGAGAGTGTTGAGAATATATTAGACTCCTCTTACACGGCTACCGAAACTGTGGACAGTGAAACAGACGAACGTTGTTTTCAATATCTTAATGACTCGGGCACAGAAAAACATTCCGTTCCCAATGATGCCGAGGAACACACATTTGCCGGCAAATATTTCTTTGTTTTGTGGGAGTGCTTGCTACAGTTGTTTTTATTCTGTTCTAAATGCGGCTGTGCTGTTTGTAGTGTGAAACCTACAGTAAAGGGGCCATCCCTAACGGTAATAACGAGGTGTGTGAAAGGGCACGAACTTGTATGGCGATCTCAGAAAAATATTAAAAAAAGAAATACACTTAGTATTGTGCTCACAACAGCGATGTACATTTGCAGTCTAGGTTATTCTCTCTTTAAAAACTTTTCAGATGCAATGGGATTGTGCTCTATTTCTCATACTGCTTATTACAATATCGTAAATAAATATGTTAGCCCTACTATTAGAATGGTATGGCTTAAAGAGAGGAAATCACATTTCGAATGTTTGAAAGCGTCAGAAACAGGCGTGTGGTTGGCTGGAGATGGACAATATGACAGTCCCGGGTTTAGTGCAAAATTTGTTACGTACACAGCAATGGATGTTAAAAGCGGCGAAATAGTTGATTTTGTTGTATTGCAAAAAGGTCAAGTTGATGGTGAACTCGAGAAACCGGCGTGTGAGAATTTAATGTGACTCTTTTTGTTTCGGACAGGCATCGGGGAATCCGCAAATTGATGAGAGCACGAATTTGATGTTTGGCATATTTCAAAATCACTAACGAAAAAGTTGAAGGCGATAGGAAGTCAGTCAGATTTAATACCTCAGTGGAGTTCAAGCATAATAAATTACTTATGGTGGTCAGCGAAAACGTGTGACAACAATGAAGATATTCTACTAGAAAAGTTGTTATCCATACTTCACCACATAACTGATACGCACAAGTGGACTGGGAACAAATATGTGAACAACTGCGAGCACGAGGAGTTGACGCCACATGAGAGACGAACAAAGTGGTTACAACCTAACAGTCACGATCACTGCCTCTTATCGTCCGTTTTAAATGATAAACAGTTCTTGGAGGACGTGAAGCACACGAGAAACTATTGCCACACTGGGAAACTGGAATCTTTTCACAGTATTGCTCTCAAATATAAACCCAAACGAAACCATTTCAGTTATAATGGTATGGTTATGCGTGCAATTCTCTCTATCTTTGATTTCAACAACATAAAAAGAGAAAAACGTGCCACAAAAATGAAGTATTCGAAACCACTCAAAAAGTGGGTAGCAGCAAATGTATACGAAGACAAAACACATGAGTGGCGGAAGGAACTTCTCCGAAGTGTCATTTCTGTGGTAGCAGGCGAACTGTCCCTAGAAATAGACGACCCTTACGTTGTTATAAACATACCTAAATGTATCGCATCACTGCTTCGCCCTGAATCGCTAAAGAACATACACAATTATTCAAGATTTACTGACATGTGATAAAACTTAGCCTCCAACAGTGTTACAAAATCATTCACTTACCATTTGTATATCAAGTTTTCCACCTATGCAGCAACAGAGTCTTCAGTCCAAGAAGAAGTTGACACTATCGCATCTGTAAGTAATGTCCTCATTTGCCTATTTCACAACTATTGTAATGTCATATTTAATATATTGTGTAAGTACAAATATTATGGCGTGTGGTGAACATTTATTTGCAGTATTTTAGCCAGTCAATACAACACTAATTTAAATAATTTTTAAGAAAATGAAAATTATTAATTTTACTGAAATAACATTATTTCCACTATTACATCAGCACACATTAATCAAAATACATTACTTCTCTACCTTCCGCAGGTTTGAAACTTTGGTATACTTCATCGAGTTCAGGGTATTCTTTTCTTATTGCTTGCACAACACATGCAGGGATGACTGTCTAGTTTTTTTTTCCCATAGGCGCCCATGAGTTTACCCAATACACAAATTGTTTGTATGAAAAAATCGTAGCACTCTATTTGAAATGTTTCGTAGCTCCTGCCTTTCCAAATCTGTTCTAGCACGTAGCATCATCGCGTGCCTGGCTGTGTGTAAAGTATCTAAATTCAAAATAACATGGTGAAATGACACATGGCGGGTAATGCACACAGCAGTCCCTCGAGGGTTGGAAATGAGTTCACTCTTGTGATAACACACGTTTTCTTCATGTTCCGGCATTACAATACAGTGATCACATTCACACCAGTCTGTGTTGTTTTGTCTTATTGCTGCTGGTCCTGGTCGATTGTTGATCACTTGGTTTTCGTCTTCGTCAGCTTCCGGTTCAAACATATACGGAAGCACATTTTCCATGTTTACTTACACTGCAGACAGATGTTAATTATCTTATAGAAAACCAATTAATTAAAATACCACGTTACCAAAAACATGAGCACGAAGACCCGTGCAAACGCGCGGTATAGTCGCTAGCAGCGTGCCCCGTGTTCGCTGCTGGCAGCGCGCCGCACCGCGTCGGAGCGATAGCCACCGGTGACGTCACGTAGCCAAGCCACGGTATTTACGACGTGCCATATCTCTGCTTTTAGGAAGCGCACAACACTCGGATATCTTCTCCCGTTACTCTCCTCGACCGCTCTTAACAGTAACGTTAAATGTGAAAATTGAGTTTTTCATGTTGCCAGCTCCTTTAAGCGCTGACCAAAATCTCTCACTCACTCGAAGCACAACTAACATCGTGTGAGTCTTTTGAAACTACGCTAAACCCCAGAAATCCTTCTTCATTCCAGTGGCTACTTCTCGTGGTGTCTACTAATTTTTAGCCACTGGTGTCAACGTCATTAGGTACCCAGCTTATGACCGGGGTTTCCAAGGGCATACAAGTCATTCCGTTCAGCAGCGGTGCCTTCTCAACTTCCGTTACAGGTGGTATTTGTTCTTGTTGAGAAGCAAGAGCTGCGTCCTGTTCCAGCCACCTTGGTTTCTCTGTGCTCTCTCTCTCTCTCATCCCCTGACCATACGTCGTTCCCCTCCAGGGGTAGACCCTCCTCAAGTTCTAGTCCAGCGGGCCCCCTTTCTTTGGCCCCCTGGGGGTGTGGTCAATTCATTTATGTGACCTAGCACTTTTCTCAATGGGTTGGGTCCCCTTGAGCTATACACACATCGCTGTGGTGAACCTTCAGTTTGTCGGGTGCTACCACCACCTCAAAAGTACCTCCTGCTGGCTAATTATATATATGGGCCTTCCCACTTCAGTGCAAATCCAGCGCAGAACTTGTCCTCCGACTTACTCAAGGGGTGGGCTTGAATGAATGCGGTATCTCCAAGAGCTATGGATATCTTCTCTTTCTTGTTTGGTGGGGGTACCATTTCTCTTGGAATTGGATCCGTGCTCTTTCGCCTCCTGGTACTTCTCCTCCTGCATGCACTTTCTTTCTTCAACTGTTCCTTCTTCCCAGGTCCAGTCACCTGGTCTCTGTAGGTTTTTGCAGAATAGCAGCTCGCTCCGCGGGACATTTTGGTGGCTGCGTTTCTCCTTCTCGAATTGAACAGTACCGTGGGAAGATGTTTTCCCCAACTCGGATGCTGATCGCCCACCCTCAGTCTTAACCCCTTTTTGTTCTCCTGATTTCTTTATTCTGTTGTGTTAGTCTGGGGGTGGTAGCTTAGTGTGATATGGATCTTGACCTTCCAACGAGCACAGGCAGCACTCTGAATTTTTCCAGTGAATTGGGACCCATTATCAGTAAGTACGACCTTTGGGTACCCCTATCTTGGAAATATGTCTCTAAGTAGTTTACAATGATTTTAGCATCTGCCTTCCTGACTGCGGTTGCTTCCACCCATCTTGAAGATAGGTCTTTGACACAATTATGTATTGTTTTCCTTGTGTTGACCTGGGATACGGCCTCATAATATCTAGGGCTACCTCCGTCCAGGGTTTGCTAGGCCTTCTCCTTCGTAGCGAGGGATGAGGAGTGGCATGTGTCTTACACCTAAGCAGTCCAGGCATTTTTGCATTTACAAGTCCACATCCTGTCCCATTCCCTTCCACCAATACCGGGTAGCAATCTCCCGTAGTGTTTCCCAACTGCCAGGGGGTGGTCATGATACTGCCACATCACTTCACTTCTCATTTGATTTGGGACCCACATCCGCTATTATTCGTTCTTTGGGTCTTGGCGAACCTGTAGGACTCTGTCTTTTCACCACTGATATTTTTCTGGGTGTTGTTCACTGTCCTTCTTCCATTCATCATCTTGTTGTTGGATGGCAGCCCAGGTGGCTTCTATTTCTGTGTCCCTCTTACTCAAGGAGACCACTTGCTGGGTGCACTTAATCCCTTTATTACTTTTATTTTTGCATACTCTGGTGGGATCTTTCTTTCCCTGTCCTGCAATGCCTTTGAGCCATGAGTTTCTTCGGTTTGCGGGACCAGAGCATCCGGGAGTTGGTTTTTCTCTCCTCTGCAGAATAAATGGACGGTCTTCCAGGTACTGTCGGTACCGTTTTAGTGGCCATACAACTGCCAAACACCCTTGTTCATGGACACTGTGTCTTCTTTCGGTTTCATTCACAGCTGCGCTGGCGTATCCTGTTATTTGTGGCTTATCCTCCGCTGTTTCTTGGAATAGGACCGCCCCCATCCCTACTCCGCTGGTATCTGTCTGTAATATGACAGGGCGTGAGTAATCTGGGTGGTGCAGGGGTCCTATCTCTCCAAAGTGGGCCTTGATACTCTCAAGGGCAGTATGGTGTTCTGCCCCCCAGCAATATTTGACATCTTTTTTAATAGGTGACTAAGGGGAGCCACTGCCTCTGCTAGATATGGAACTTATTCCCTCAGCCAGTTGCATGTTCCTAGGAACTGTCACAACTGCTTTCGGTTTTCTGGTTGGCCTCCAAAATTACTCGTACAGACTCTGGGTTAGTTTCATTTTCTTCTGATGTGACAATGTGTCCGAGGTATTCTATGCGAGTTTTTCCAAAGCGACACTCACTTAGTCTACATGTGAGTTCGTGCATCTGCTTTCTTTCCAATTTTAGGCTCAGATTCTGCTTATGTTCTTCCTAAGAGTACGTGTAGACAAGTATATCATCGAGATAGGCACAGAAAACTGCCCTATATATCCTACCAACACCTCAGATGCCATCATCCTTTGGAACGTATTAGGGTCATTTTCCAGCCCAAATGGCATTACTTGAAACAGCAATATGTCACCATCAGGTGCAGTGAAAGCAGCATACGGTCGAGTTTCGGGATGCATTAGTATCTGCTATTTCCCACTATGCATATCAAATGAAGAGATAATCTTAGTCTGTCCCAGGTAAGTTAGTGTGTGCCAGGTTGACCGCTGTTGGCACCACATTATGGGTGACTTCGTTGAGGCTGTGATAGTCTACACAGAATCTCAAATCGTCAGTCTTCTTTGGTACTGTACTAATACAACCCGGGAATTATAAAGAGACTTAGCCCCTTCTGCCAGGCATTGCCTTCATTCAACCTATTCTTTAATTATTTTCCTTCTTTCTGGAGAGGTTTTCCCTTGCTTCGCTCAGACCAGCTTGTTTTCTTTTAGTAGTATTTCATGTTGGGTGGTACAAGTTTGCCTCAGTGGCTCTCGAGACAAAAATACCTCCCTCTAACCTTCTAGAATTACGTACAGCTCTTGCAACTGTTGGGTTGTCGAAAGTTCCTGTTGTACCACGTCCCAAGGAAGGAAAATTTCTGTTATGAGTGGTGCTCCAGGGATCCACAGGACAGTAACCTGTTCTCTTGCCCCTAGGCAGTTATGCAGTTGTTGAAATTCCAGAACCGTTTCCTGGGTAACCAGCCAAGGAAGTCATAAGATGACTTCTTCGTACATCTCCTCAGCCATGAAAAAGTCCACTTTCTGTTCCATATTTCCACGTATCAATACCTCTAGCACCACTTCTTTTAGGGTAGTTAAGGTAGTACTGTCATCAGTTATCAGAATATCTTGTTGGCATGGGCTCATAGCCTCCCTTTCCCATTTTGTAATCCGGTCTGCACAGATCAGATTCACTGAGGACGCTGAGCTGAGCAGCGCTCTCGTGTCTCTCCCTTCTAACTCTACAAGTATGCGGAAAGCTTCCTTACGATACCCCACATTCTGTGTCACAAGCAGCTCTCCTACTTCTTCTGAGGCCCCTTTTTGTTTTCTTCAGAGTCTGTTGGCCTTTTCCGGACCCTGGGTAGAGAGTTTTCCAGCGTCTGTTGCACATCTTTCTTGATGTTGGGGTCTGGAGAGACATGGTTCTTCTTTAGCTGCCATGCCTTTTTCTCTGCCTCCTCTCGCTGAGGGCAATTACGCTGCCAATGGCCAGTGGCTCCACATAGTCCGCACTCTGGTTCCCTCAGTTTAAAAGGGGCTGGTTCGCTTATTCCCTTACTCAGATTTATTGTTGGGGCTGTCTTCCTCAACAGTGGGCTTGCTGCCACTGGGGATTTCCCTTTCTCTTCTACAATGGCCTGGGCCCTCTGGTTCTTTTCCTGCTGCCTGGCTCTTTTAACTAGCTCTTCCAGTGTCTTGGGCTACGGTGTACGCAGGAATGCCTGAATTTCTGATCTCAGTAATTCTATCATTAAGGGAAAGCTCTTGGCTGTCACTTCTGTAGGGTACACCCGACGAAACAACTGGACCTTTCTTCGTATGAAGATATCTGCTTCCTCCCCTTCTCTTTGGGCTAGGCTGTAGAGTTCCTGTGTCAGATTAAACAACAGCTCTATGTCTCCAAACCTGTCATCCAGCCTTATTTTGAAGTCTTCCCAAACACCCACAAACTCACCATAGTGGTTCCACCATTGTTGGGCCCGTTCCATGAGTGGTCGACTAGCAACCTTGTCCCGTTGTCGAGGGTTTAAGTGAGAAGCAGAAAATTTTTCCTTGCAACTTCTAATGAATTTTCTGGGGTCTTCATGCTCTTTCCCCCAAAATTCTTCCAGCTGATATGTCAGACTCAGCTTGTACCAGGCCGTGACCTCCTGTACTTTCGGTCTCAGTTCTGGTTGAGTTCTTTCCTGAGATAAAGGGCAATGCTAGATCCAGCCCATGCGGTTATGGGTGTCTTTTAGCCAGCCTAGGCACCTAAAGTGATGCGGTCTATGGCATCCTTCGCATAGCCCTTTTTGCCCATTTGTACTCTGGCATCCATCCACTGCACACCTTCGAGCTGTTTCTCTACATTCTTGGCAGTGGTATTTTACCCCCTCTAGCTGGCTCAATTCTTCCCATCATCCGATGCACCTTAGAGGGTACTCACATCCACACATAGTACACTTTGTCCTATTTTTCTGCAGTCCCAAGAAAATGGCTGCAGCACAACATTCCTGCTCATTGATTTCACTAGTCAGGCTGCCCACATGGCGTCTACCCAGATCTACTGAATTTTCAGCCATTTCTGAATCTATGAGTGCCACAGAGTGTTTACTACCGACTCTCAGAAGTCGTTTCACCCTACTCTTAATTGGCCACCATGTTGTTGCACCGGGTTTCTCCCATCCAGATGCTTTGCCCTGCCCATGGCCTTAGTCCTCCCTTTTCTTCACACCTCGTTGTGCCCCCGTTTGTCTCCAGTAACTCAGGCTCTGCTCCAGGATATGGGCTGGATGGGGTAGGGATAGACTGGACACTGGGCACAGTTTCACCGGCCGATGCTCGCGTATGTCGATGGTCAGGGACGGGATGGTCCGCTGTGTACCTGGCCATAGATAGAGAGAGAGAGATTCAACCCAAAAGGTGGGATCGCTGGCCACCTGTCAAAATCTGGGCCAGCCGACCTATGCCTGGCTGCCGCCTCCTGTCGGAGCTGTTGACGCTGCTGTGCTGCTGCCTCTCTCGCCAGCTGATGATGCAGACATCTCAGGGTGAGTGGTCCCTCGGGCAGTGCGACAACAATGGGTCTCTCTTATCTTGTAGTAAGGGTGGGTGAGTGACTCTCAACAGGGGTAGGCATAGTGTCCTGACACCTAGTGGGACTACTTATTGTTCGTTGGTGGTGCCCCGCCTGCAGAGCCCTTTTTGGCAACCTATACCGTCGCCAGCCTTGAGATCTGGTCTGGGCATGGAATGATCTTAGGAATTTCACATGAGATGCGGATGACTTGGTGCCTCGTGATCCTGCTACAAGGAGCACGTGTCCCTAAGTATACCGGCCTCCCAGTCAAGGATACCCTAGAACCGGCCACTCGAGGCGACCGGTACAGCAGCCATTCCCCAGGCATACATGATGACATGACCACCTCAAGCGTAGATGTGCTGGACACACCCACCGAAGGCGTTGACATGGTGACACACCCACCATGTTCCAATCCCCTGACCGGACTCTCCAGAGCAGCAACAGCTGGGAGCCAGCACCTCAACAATGGCCCAGATGGTAGTGTCGATGAGAGAAGGGTAAAAGGTTCTTAGAAGTAGTGGAGAGTAACTGGGTTTTAATGTAGCAATGAAAGTCGGTTCCAGTCCAGGCAACCTCACGTTTGCTCTGTAGACCAGCGCCCCCCCTCTCACAGCCTACAGAACTCACGCCTGCCAGACCCCAAGACGGGCCTCTGTTGCATTACTTCTGCCAATAAATCCCCAAACAGCACCCCCTTGCTGTCCAACAATGCTTCACTGATGATCGTTGCTGCGATTCAGGGTGCGAACCACATCTGCCTTCAACAATGCCATTCGCCCTGAACCTCCTTATTCCTACTACTTTGGAAACTCTAACAACTTATTCCTAGTGGTAGCGATAGAATCCGAATTCGAAGACATAAAACATAGACTCGCTCCACGGCTGCGCAGCCACTTATATACTAGCTCGGGAGGGCGAAGTAGGAGATGAAGGGTCAGCGCCTGGTCACACCCGTCTGGGTGCACCAATGCACACGCTGCTGTCTCCCTCCTCATCTCTTGTTCGAGGCTTGCCAGCCAAGCAACTAAGGGGTGGAGGGACTGCTAGTTCAGTGTACACCCACTCAGCTGGGGTCGCCTGCCTAAACCCCCTCCCCCTCCTCAACACCCCGACATTCACACGTGCCGCCACATATGTGTTTCAAATACGGTAATGCGGACGTACTGACATAAATCACTTGGGTGCCGCGGCAGAGGGAGTTGCTTAAAAAAACTCCCATGTTGCGCCCAACTGGACCGCTACAAACCGATCTTAGTGAATTTCTATGCCGTATTTACTGAGAAGTCATTACCCAGAACCAATTAGACGCCATTTACTTTGATTTGTCAGAAGCATTCGACACAGTTAACCATAAAATCCTAATTAAAATAAATACAAATTTGATGTAAACTCAAATTACATTAAAATCTTCTCTAGTTACTTATCCAGTAGAACATTGTTAGTAAAATCTCATATAAATTGTTCAGAAAATTCCCAGTCACAGCTGGTGTTCCCCAAGGGGTGTCACCATCACCACTCCTGTTCATTTTTTTTATAGACAAAATCACAAAAATTATAAAATACTCTCAAGAACACTTTTCGCGTATGACCTTAAAATCTCTCAAAGAATCTTCAGTACTGCAGGCTGTAAATATTTAAAAGATTATATCAATGCTGTTAGTGCTTGGTGTTCGAACAACAAAATGACTCTTAAGTATCACTAAAACACAAGCTGTCACTTTTTCCCGGAAAAGAAATCAGATCACAAAACAATACGAACTCAACAATATTATCATAACAAAGTACGAAGATGTGAAAGATTTAGGTATACTACTACACCAAAAACTATACTTTCACCATTACATGGACTATCATAAGAGCTTCTGCCTCCAGACTTCTTGGCGTAATTAAATTCAACACCTATGCAACATACAAACCAGATTCCACCATCAGCATATACATATGATTAGTAAAATTAAAACTCAAATATGGTTCGGTAATATGGAATAACCTCACACCAACAGATACTAATACATTAGAAAATACCATGTATATTAGACAAATTCCATGCTAAAATCCCCGTTAACAAACTTTAAAAAAGGAGATATAAGCTAGATGCACTACATGTAAATAACAGTCTAATAAACCACATTCATTCCCCAGAAATCTTATCAATTAAGGCTTTAAAACCCCCTATTTAAAAATCCAACCAAACAACAGCACGTTGTCACTTACTAAAACTAATGATATTGTTTACCAGCTTTCCAAAAATAGTAATTTCTATGCTAATTTTCTTAACTTCAGTTCACTTCACCAAATATTCTACAAAAATACTAATGATTTACACAAAATGTTCATCTACATTTATTGTTATTATTTTCTCTTTTTTATATGGTTAATAGGACCTTTATGATTGGTCTGTTCCTTTGTGTGTGTTTGGTTTTGTGTGTTTGTATCTGTTTGACTGTTGACATTTTTTCCTTTTGTATGTTTAAGTGTTTTTGTTAGTATTAGTTAATAACTATGTGTTGTCTGTGTGTTTATGTAGTGCTGCTCAACCGAAGCCTAGAGGGGTTAGGGTCACTCTAAATAAATTAATTAACTTTTAAATGTAGGCATATCTAGGTCCAATGAACATAACACCCAGTAGAGCATATAGACTAACTGCAATATTTAAGTAAATCTTTAGTTATTAAGCTAACATGTATATCAAGAAAGTATGGTGTATATTGTACAAATTAACCGTAACCACTATTTCGGTGACAAAACAACTACATAGAATATGCTTCAAGTCCATTTGTTATAACCCTATGTAGGCTATCTTACACTACAGTTACAGCAGCATGAGATGCAGTCAAGCACATTTTCATTATTTATAAAAAAAATTAGCATTACATTTTTAGACAATAGAGGTAGGCCTACTATTACGACCTACTTATAAAAACAAAAACAATATTCTTTTAATTGATGTGTATGAACTTTAATGTTGCCTGTAACCTAAATAAATTTTTATCAAGTTGTAGCATGCCAGGTTTGAAGCTGACAGAAAGATAATTATATGATCACAACTTTAAATTTTAGCACTCAAGATTGTATACTTTCTCATCATCGAAAATTACAAATATGCTCAAAGTCAGTTTTTTGATAGGATTATGTTATCAGTTGGTAAGCAAAACACGTCCGGCAGTAATTAGTGCAGTTTATAAACTTTATTTCAACTGCAGCATGTGATGTGGTCAAGCACACGTTCAGGATGTGTAATATAAGAGCATTACATTTAAGACCATAACAGCTGCACTGTTAGGACCTACTTGTAAAAAAACTCATCATATTACCTTAATTGATGTAAACTAAAAAAACATTTTGTAACCTATAGCTTAAAAAAATTCTGCCAAGCGCAACCTGTACATAGAAATATTATTGTGAATGCTTGCCAGCTTTGATTCTAACAGAAAATATCACAACATTAAAATTTTGATTCACTTTACATTTTCATTCTCAAAAATTACATGTGCTCAAAACCAGCTTTGTGATGACTGGATTCAGTTTCTTGGAAGTACTCCATTGCAAATTGAATGACTGTCAAAGAAAACTAAACAAATAAAAGCAAAACCATAAAATAAGCAGAGTATGCTTTAGTCAGCAAGATACATACTCAACATGAAATTCCAAAATGGAATCGGGTCAAATGAAAAACAAGGAACAAACAGATAATAAATGAAAATAATAACAATTAAAATAAAAACCAAGTATCATGTGACACAAAGATGAGACGAAACAAAAAACACAGTAGATAACAGACACGAACAGCAAAAATAACAAAAAGACACAACAAAGTGACAAGACGAGACAAAACGCAACAGATATCAGACATATACAGAAAAGACGAAACAAAACACAGTAGTTTTCCAGACAGACAGTTTTCTTTGACAGTCATTCAATTTGCAATGGAGTACGTCCAAGAAACTGAATCCAGTCATCCACTCCCATTGCACAGTTCTTTCAAAGATCACAGCTTTGTGATATTAGGTAATGTTGTCAGTTGATTAGAAAAACAGATTCTTCCATAATAAGGGGTGTATATGAACTTTAATTTAACCATAAATTACATTAGAATGCTGAATACCAACTGAAACTCAATTAAGTAAAATATTCTTATTATAAATATGCAGCACGCTTTCATGTAAAACTTTTTTTTCAGCGAGTCAAGTCGTGTGTGTAATTTTTTATTTCACAATGGGCAACTGCATTGAAAAAAAATTTGTTTACACATTAACTAACAAGTATTGACAACCGTATTGTTATTTAATTTTGCACATGTATTTAAAAAAAAAATACTTAAAGTGGAATTGACAAAATGTAACCAAATATTCAATCACGTTAAATGACTGCTGTAAATAAGTGTAAGTTCAGTTCTGTTATATTGGTATTGATATTGGAGCAATACTTACTTGGTTACTTATCAAGTACAGAATGCGGCAGAAAAAACTCCCCGATTTGAGAGGTAGCAGACAACATCATCATAGAGAGATGGGGGGCATGTTCTTGAACAGTTGCATATGCCATTTTTAGTGTACGCCATGGCTTGGTAAAGTGAACATTGTGCATTTGTCTGGAGCAATTTATATAAAGTGGCAGACTGCCAATACTCAACATTCCTTCCGCATACGCTTTATGTTTGGACGACGGGACCCTGTTCCCGATAAGAAATCCATTTATTGTTGGATTTCCAATTTTCGAGCGACAGATTATGCTTTGAAACGGATACCTCAAGGTCGATGATGGACTACTACAGGCCCAGAAAATGTTGCTGCAGTGAGAGGTTCAGTTCAACAATCTCCTTGACGTTCTGCAAGAAAGTATGCTGTAGCCTTATGTTTATCTGATCGAAGTGTGAGAAGAATCTTGCATCGAGATTTGAAAATGCATTTACCTTGAGGTTTCCATTTCAAAGCAGAACCTGTCACTCGAGAATTGGAAACCCACAAATAAATGGTTTTCTTATTGGGTCCCGTTGTCCAAGCGTGAGCGTATGGGAAGGAACTTTAAGTATTGGTGGTCTGCCATTTTGAATAAACTGCTCCGCGACAAATGTGTGATGTTCACCTGACAAAGCCATGGCATACACTGAAAACTGCATGTATGCAGTTTTTCAAGAACATGCCCCCCACCACTTTACGTTGTCGCTGTCCGCTGCATGCTACCTCTCAATTTGGGGAGTTCTTTCTGCCGCACCCTGTACAACTTGGTCTATTTAATTAATTCTTGTTTAAGTATTACTTCGTGAAGTAGCAGTTCATAAATTCATTGCTGAATGAAGTATTACTTAAAGACTAAGCATTACTTCACGAAGTATTGTTTATTTTCCAAACAAGTCTTTGACTATGAATTCCACCTTTAGTGTGCTGTTTTAAAGTAACTATTATATTGATGTCCAGTGAATGTTTTCTGGTTTGTCATTATAGTAGTACACAGTAATGTAAAGAAATATCTTAACATTTATTTAATCACATAGATTAAAATATATATATAATACTTGATTGGCATTAACACCGCTAGACATAGAAATAGTGGCACCTATCAGGTGTCATGCAATCACAATAAAATCACGACTGCACACAGATCAAACTGTTCAGTGCAAATAATTAACGTTGAATCACTGACCCCTCACTGCAACACATAATATAAGAGACCTTGTGCTGGGTCTGCACACTTTTCCTCGACTTATGTGAAGATTCAATCAATATATGTGGATTGTTTAGAAGACTGTTCGGCAATATTATCAGTGTGAATCGAGAGTGGCCATGATTGAACTTGTGACGTCAGCCTTCGTGCCCTATTTGAAATGCGCGCCCGCCCCCATCGGTCTTCGGCCCACCTCGGGTGGCTTTGGAATTATTTTTCACTTCCCCTCTCTTTGTGCCTTATATACTCCCTCTTTCCCTGCCTTCACCCGGCTCCGGGCCGTCCACCTCCGAGACAGTCTGTCCCTCGTCGCTGCCTTGGGAAGGTTGCCTTCTACGTTCAGTCAGCATGCAGGTAGTTTGGTAAGTCTGTTGTATTTTGTTGGAGCTTCCAGTTCGGTAAGTCGTGTGTTATCCCCCATTAGCTTCCTTCGGTTTTCCTTTTTCTTTTCGTTGTGCGTGGCCGGTGGAGTGTCTGTGTGGCACAAACGGTGGAGCTTTTAACAGTTGGTAATTATGTATTGAACTTCATTGTTTTCTTATAATTTTATTGATAAATTCTTCGTCTATGAACCTATAAAATTATTGTTACTGTAACTGCACGCAGGCCTGTAACGTTTGTACAATACATGCATCACATTTGTAAAACATTATTTCGTGTTTCTCTTATCGGTACTTGCTCTGTGATGTCTTTGTGTTTTAGTGTGGGTTTGGTTTTGTTTGTGAACCACTGCTTGGGTCGGACTCGTTTGACGGGGCATTATTGTTTGCCCATCTGTATGTGTTGCCCGATATTGGCACAATACCTGCGCGACTCTGCTATTGTATGCACCGGATAATAAGCAGTTATTTACAGAAATTTAATAACTATAGAAGAATACTGTTTTTGCCTCGTAATAATTTAAATACAACTATCATATATATATATATATATATATATATATGTGTGTGTGTGTGTGTGTGTGTGTGTGTGTGTGTGTGTGTGTGTACAAAGACAATATTATAGGAAAACAATAATGCCAAACACAGAAAATTACTCCTACTCGTACATCACAATATCGTTAACATGTAAAAGGTCACTATGTATCATAAAATG
Source organism: Medauroidea extradentata (assembly GCA_003012365.1). Lineage (NCBI taxonomy): Eukaryota > Metazoa > Arthropoda > Insecta > Phasmatodea > Phasmatidae > Medauroidea > Medauroidea extradentata. Next base: position 13,648 of record PNEQ01127510.1, on the reverse strand, counting down.
TAAAAAAATCACGTTACAGTACAAAAACTTTACGTATAACGTTCCTAACAGTTCTCTATCCAGAACGACACCCAGCCAGCAACGGTGGGCCGTCCGTCGCGATTTGAAAACTGCGTATGGGATGCGTGTCAAGCAGGCAAGAGAACAAGCCAGGACAAGAATTGGACTGGACAAGATAGACAGACCAGCAGCAAGCGAGTGAGTTACTGTTACGTTTCTGCTACCTCTTTGGCCTCGGTGGCGTCGACCAGAGTGTCGGTAGAGCGGGCTTTGTGCTGGCGCTTGGGGTCGAACGGTTTGACCACAATCTTCTCCGTACCCTTGATCTCTGCCCTGCAGAAAGGGCAGCCCTGGCCTTCAGAATTTTGCCAGGATGTAAGGCATGGAGTAAACAGCAGGTGACAGTACGACTTGATACGGATGTCCTTGTTGTTATCCGCACAGATCTTGCACAATTGGAATGTGGACCCAATCTCGCAGTACAACTCGTACTGCTTTTGCGTCACTTTGATGAGGTCCTCAGGCGTTTCCTGAACTGCCCACGAGAGGTCTGGGTTGACGTTGTGGCCATCAGGGTAGAGGTAGAATCCTTCCCTGTATTCATCTAGGAAGGCCTGGCACAGGGACCTGTTCTGTGGGATGGTTTGGAGGATGTCTCCGTCCGCGGTGACGTACCAGATCGCCAACTGACCCAACCTGGTGCAGCTAAGCCTGAATACATATCTGCCAGGTTTGGTAATGTACTTCTGCAACTGAGCCTTCACCTCATCATATGTAAGGAATGCGATGTAACCCGGATGTGTCACAGCCAGACTCTGCCAATTCCTCAGCAGAGCGGTCCATGGTTGAAACTGTCTCGTAAATAAATCAAATTCGAAGTTGGAAATGTAGTCATTGCACGTAAGGACGATGATCGTCTTCAGTGCCATGACTTCCAAACCTGAACTGATAGGGTGAACTTCGTTCAGACACTGACAAAATATCTTCCAAAGTACCAATGTGCTGTTCCCAAAATTACTCCTCCAAAACTCTGCAGCATCACTTTTGGTCATTTGGTCGCTTTAAGCTCACGTAACATGTGACTAAAAATTAAACTAAGTTTGGTTAAGTTTCTTTGATAGTAAGGAATTTTCATCAAACATTTTTTCTTTGCCTACTTTGAACAATTTGATGGCCGGTTTACACTTCCTCATACGATTGACAGTAAAAACATTAAAATGCTGGTTACTATGTAGAACAGTAACTTTATCCTCGTACTTGGACTAAAGAAGTTGATAAGTGTCCAGAAGAATATATAAAATAAAAGGAGGATCATTTTTTAGATTCATTTTCTGATGTTTACACAACTTCACTACTTAGTCCATTAATTTACAAGTTTTGTTTGAGGTCCATTTATATGTCTCTAGTTTGGGTGGAGCCATTGCATCAGCAAATGCCCCATGCAATTTTGAAAATATCGACGTTATATTTTTATGTTGCACTGTCCTGTTCCTGTTGTTTGCAACCATAATGTGTATTACATGTAAATGTGAGGAGTCCTCCCAATTTAAAAAATACAGTCGACTCCCGATTATCCGCGATAATGGAGGAGGCAGATCGCTCTGATAATCCAAAATTGCGGATAATCCATTTTTACCTTTTCTTAGCTCTCAGTAGAAAGAAAATGGTCATATTAATTCCTGCAATGAAATGCAGCAATTTAATACAGTAGCCTCTTGATTATTTGCATGAATAATTATGGGGTATGTGCTTATAATCTGAAATGAAATATAATAAAAATTCACGGATATCTCATTTATCCAAGATAACAAATATTGGTTCATCCATTCATGTGTAACATCCTGTATAATCTTGTTTCTCCATTTATGAGCAGACTAATTGTTTCACCTTCTGGAAAATACTTAAATCTTCTTCAAGTATTTCAAAACACTGCTACGGGAATAACACGTTTGTGAATATTATGAGAGTAAACACAGCATGTATTTATAAATAAACAAAAATTGTATTAAAAAGTTTGTTTTCATCTTTTTTTCTACTATTTTAAGTGAAATATTTTGCACGGATAATCCGCAAGTCGGATAATCCACACACAGATAATCGGGAGTCTACTGTACACCAAAATGACACATGAACGCACGTATTACTACAGTAGGGAGAGAAACTTAAAATCATGCACTGTATCCAATACTCCTCAAATTATAAAATAGGAAATTGAAACTGAAAATTATATTGAATCTCGCTTTCATGTCACGCACAATCATAACTTGGGAATCGAACCCTAGTGGAGTTGCGCAGGAATTGTGCCCATATCGGGCAACACACACAGACGGGCAAACAATAATGCCCAGTCAAACAGGTCAGACCCAGGCAGGGGTTCACAAACAAAACCAAACCCACACTAAAACACAGATAGACAACACAGGGCAAGTGACCCACCATGAAAGAAACACAAAGTCATGTTTTACAAATGTGATGCGTGTATTGTACGAAAGTTACAGGCATGCGTGCAGTTACAGTTACAATAATTTGATAGCTTTATAGACAAAGAATTTGTCAATTAAATTACAAGAAAAGAATGATGTTTAATACATAATTACCAACAGACACTCCACTGGCCACGTACAACGAAAAGAAAAAGGAAAACCATTGGAAGCTAATGGGGGATAACACGCGACTTACCGAACTGGAAGCAAACCTCCAGAACGTGCGACCCAGCAAAATACAACAGACAAAACACTTACCAAACTAAGTTTGTGCCGACTGAGTGCCGAGGTAACAGAGAGGAGAAAGCAACCTTCCCAAGGTGGCGACGGGACACAGACAGACTCAGAGGCAGGGGGCTGGGAGCCAGGTGAAGGCAGGGGTAGAGGAAGGGTATGAGGCACGAAGGGAGGGGAGGCGACAAAGAAGTTCGGAAATGCCCGAGGTGGGCTTCAGACTGGTGGGGGCGGGCACGCATTTCAAATAGGGCACGAGGGCCGACGTCACACAGTTCAAACATGGCCGCTCTCAATTCACACTGATAATATTGCTGTACAGCCTTATAAACAATCCACATATATTGAATCTTCACACAAGCCGAGGAAAAGTGTGTGGACCCAGCACAACCCTGTGGCCAATGTGCAATGTTAAACTAGTCATAACAATAGGCTGGAAAGGCTGATGTCTGATTGTTGAGAGAGAGAAATTTATATGTCCTAGTGCTGTGCTCGTTAAAATATATCACCACTTAAAACTCTTTTAAACAGGGTTAAATTTCATGATGCCACATGGTTGGTTTGTAAAATTGTGATGCACATTTTATTTTATAACATCCTAATTCAGCATCAGGCTAGTTTACAATTGGTAGATGGTTAGAAACTATTAACATTACTGAACAAACATTAATTATGAATATTACAATAATATATCACATGCACTATAATATTTTAATATTATTGAAAGTAGTATTCCAAAGGTTAATGTATTGAACTCTGTGTGTGTAAGAAGTATTTTTTCTCTCTGAAATATAGCTAATATTTGTTTATTGCTCTTTGCAGAAGTGCCTGACAACCATAAAATAATAAGTAAGTTTTTATGAACTGTATGAATAACTATTTCTCTAAAGCATTTTCTGTAGTGCTTAAAACAATTATATTTCGGTTAATAGTGATGGGCAATGCAAGTGCTCAAATGCTGTTTATTTTAAGATTTATGAGTGCCTGAACTGAAATCAACACAGATATCCATGATGTTTTGGTTACAAAATCCTACATTGCAGTGCTGCAATTGGTTGAATCTTTAATATTTGATTATAAGTTTTTTTTTTCTATTTATGCACTGAAAACTGACCTTGGTCAGAACGAATGTAAAGAAGGATGAATGCAGTTGTACTCGGAGGTTGGGGATTGAGAGTCCCAATTTTGCCTCTATCGTCTGAACTTCCGGGGCACTTGAATTTTGTGATTTAAGTGTGGAACACTTAATGAGGATCAACATCTATACCAGTCACACTAATTTTCCGTTTAGTATGTAAGGAAGGTAGTTTTAGGAGGGCAGCATCCTAACCACTATAATATATAGTAAATGGTTCCTATTTTAATATTGTGTTATACTCGATTTATTTCTGCAGTCCATTTATTTCCGCAGTCTTCTGTAGTATATTCAATGATTGTGTGGCCTGTATAAATAATCCTCTTGCGCCCAATCCGTCATATTATAGTTTCACGCTTAGTATTATGTGTACAAACTTGATTACACAATAATTCTTATTTATTTTAGCATTTACAGAAAATGTCGCAGTTAGCGTGGAGCCAGAAATAAGGCTGGATTGAGTCATCTTTTTCTTTACATTCCTATTGTGACTGCACTATTTCTCTTTTGACGACACACACCTACATATTTCTAGCCATGGAGGATCAGGGTCGTGACTTGTAACAGCTCCGCAGTTCAGTACTAGACAAAAATAGCAAGCTTCTCAATACTGTAGTTCATGACGTAGATAATTTATCGTCACCAGAAGAGGGAAATTTTGCATTTCAATATGTCAAAGGAAATAGTACCGCTACGTAACTTAGAGAATGCAGAAACAACTAGTGAAGGCAGTAAAGGGCGGTGTTAGCACTGAAAATACTAATTTCGATAATTCTCAAATGATGACAATGTTTTCTGACTTTTGAAACAAATGCGAGATGAGATCAAATCCGACATATGTTCCCAATCAGATTAAAATAGGGCTAGTTTAGAACAGTTAAATGCTTGTTCTGAAAATATGCAAGCAAGTTTTGAACAGTTAAATGCTCTTGCTGAATATAGGCAAGCAGGTTTTGAACAGTTAAATGCTCTTACTGAATATAGGCAAGCAGGTTTTGAACAGTTAAACGCTCAGCTGACTGTTACCAATGCTAATGCTGATAAAGCACATGCGTGTATAACACAATTACAGATGGAACTTTTCAGAGCTTAAGATCTCGGTTACAGGGATAATTTTTAATTTAACTTCACAAGTTAATGAGCTAAGTAACAACACTGAATCACATCTTAATAAGTTATATCAAGTATAAGATGCAATGCAGAGGCGCATGACAGAAATAAAAGAAGCAGTTAACTCCACAGGAAAAAAGTGTGTCACGTGTCATTGAACGCACTACATAGGGAGTTTCATTACAATTTTAACTGAATTTGAAGCTCGTATAACCGAAGTAGAAAAATACCAGGACTTTCAAGTACTGAGTTTTCACAAAACTTAGAACATCATTTTGACACCATACCATTTGAGCCAAACTGAAAATGAATGCCATTTTACTAAAGAAAATTTAGAAAAACAAATTAGAGATGTCAAAACAAAAATGTATAATATGACTACACAAATAGAAGGTTAACTACATGCATAATTTTAAATCAGGTACCAAACATGTTAAATTTGTGAAGTCAGATATTATACATGAGCTGCTTCTGATGCTACAATTTTGCCTACTTCTGCCACAACTAATATGCAGTTCACAGCCGCTCTGTTTCACCATCCGGCTAAACAATGGGCTGAGGGAATCCCCTCATTTTTAGGACAAATGCATAATAATCCTGTCATATTAACAGAAATTTTAAGAGTGTGCAAAGGTGTTAAGTTATATACTACACTGTCTTATTGTAAGTTTACAAGTGACTGCTTATTACTGGTGGAGTATAAACAAAGGGAAAATTTCCACGTTTGCCAACTTCAAAAGACATTTTTTAGAACAATTTTGGTTTCCCAAAATTCAGGGAAATTTGAGGGCCCGACTCCACATGGAAAAATTTTATTATAAAAGGGGCAAAACATTAGATGAGCATTTTAATATTATGTTTGAACGAACTCACCACCTTACTGCACCAATGAATTCATCGATGTAATTTTGTCACAGTTACCTTATCATTGTCAATTGCAGTGGACAACTAGGACAATTACCTCATTGAGGAATTCCGCCATCAATTTCTGCAGGTGGACCAACTGGAAAAAACTGAAACAGGAATAGAGAACAGGACCAACAAAATCAAGGACATTCTACTCCATTGTATCAGAGAAATAAGGATAGCTATCAATCCCTTGTGAACACCTTGGATTGACAGTATGAAAAAATCTTGCAAAGTGAAAATCGACCTCGAGCCAGAAATAGATAACACAAACCCAGAAAGAGTAATTATTGGTATTACAATTCTGTTAGATACCACCCTGCCTGTAATGGAAACAGACAAAATGATTCTAATCACAATTGCAAAGGCCAAAGTGTGAACCAAAACCGTAAGGGTCAATCATGCTGAGGTTCCTACAGGGAAAACCTATCAGTTAATTTTTCACAACCACCACCTGCTGCTTCCACACCAAATGAATATGTAAATCGGTGTAACCAAAATCAAACACAGTTGCAACCACTACAAAAGAATGAAGCAATTTCAAGAAATTTACAGCGGAATGAGCCTTTAGATCTGATAGTGTCCCATCGACGTTTAAAGATTCGACTTATAATCCACCAGCATTGACTCAAAGTAATTGTTCACTGTTACTATTTTAATTAGTAGTGAAGAGGACAAAGTAAATCAAGAGGGAGCAAAAATTAACAAGGACATTCAAGATTTAGTAAAGTCTCGAATATGTACTGCAGCAGAAAACAGAAAAAAAATACAAAATATTGTCCAGGCAGCACAGATTTCATTTAGGAGATTTAGTATTGTATCACACTAATCCAATTAGAACATTTTGAGAGAAAGTAGAATAAAAGTTACTCTTTTTGATTGAAATACCATTCCAAATTACAGCTGTTATTCTAGAAAACTGTTATGAATTGATCGACCTTAACCGTAACCCTCAAGGAAAAAGTAATATAACTCATTTAAGACCATACAAACAACCAAATTTTCCTGAAAATTAAATGTCAGTTTCGAGGTAAGTTTTTGTTTTCGTCTTGATGTTAGCACTCTAGTGAAGAAAGAATAATAAAAAAAAAAAGCTATACATAATGTTGATGCTCGAAGAAGGAGCCACATCATTCCGTCGCAAGCTAAACTATATTAAATTCTACAGCTATAATTATTTTGAGTGTTACTATGTATTTAAGCGTCTTTAGTATTGTATTTGTTGTTGCCAAAAATGCAGTATGTTGTTAATGTTGCATCGTGGATATTTCTGTAAGCTTCTGCAAAGATATAGTTAATTACTTATCTGTTACTGCATCCAGATATTAACATGTGACTTCACTTAGACGTCAGAATGAGATTATCAACTAGATTTTAACTAAACATAGAGCTCAGGAAAATAAGTGCCAAAGAGATGGTACATTCAACATGGTGTATATTGCTAATCAAGGTCAAAGATTTACCTGAAATAGTGACAGTGGTCTAATCTACGCAAATATACAGTACAGTGGCATAAACTATTATTGAGATTGCTTCACTAGTTCTCCTGATGTGTCAGTTTTTTCCCCTAAGATTTTATGGTCTGTTTTCCTAACAGCAGATGTTGTTGATATGTACAGTTACCAAAGTTTAATTTGATATTTTACATTGGAGGATTGAAATTCTTTTTTGCTACCTGTTGAAAGGGAGGCTAGAGATACATTCGTTCTTTGTTAATTATCTTTCATCGCTACTTACCTTCAGTCTTCTATGCTTATGTTCCAGCTGCATTAAGGAATTATGTTTATTGTTGTACATAATTACTTTAGGAGAGTTTATCAATTATGATTGAATGAACATAATGTCTGTTCAGTTCATTTGAAGCATCTGCTTTCCTAATGTTTCTTATATATTTTTGAACAAAAGGAAAACTAAGCAAATATTTGCTTTCCAATACGTGTCATGATCATTCACTAGACAGAGGTGATAAATTTTATTTTATTTTCCAAAATATATCTGAATGAAGATATGTAGTTTCATTTCAAGTATGGCATTCTAGATAAGAGATTAAATATGCCAGCACTAGCAAGGTAATGAATATAGTTGCTGAGCCACCTTCCTTACCCTCACGAGCTGTGAGAATTATAGTTGCAAGGCGGCGAATATTGTGTTTCTTTGTACACCACCACAGTGACATTGACATAATGGTATGTATGTGTGTGTTAGAGAAAAAGAAATAAAACTCATAACTTTGTAGTTTGAAAGAAAAAACATTACTACTTTACTGGTAAAAAAATGTAAAACATTATGGTGCTGTATCATGATTACCGTTTGCTTTATCTACAAGAAATACTTGACTAAAATTTTGAAATTTGATGGACCAATGTCATGTATTATTGTTTATTTAATTTTTTTCTTTGTGTATATAATTATGTATTTTCTGAAGCTGTCACTCACAATTTGATAAACTCTTAATTGTTCTTGAAAATAAAAGGGGCAAAAGGTAGATGCAAAATCCCATATTTCAACTGACTGAAGTCTTTCTCTTGTTCCTCTCCTTATACAAACCCAGCATTTTTTTCTTTTCAAGGTATTCAAGGGCAAAAAAAAGTAAACTTAATCTTTTAGAAATCGCGAAAAGTACTGTAAGATGCCAATAAATAACATAAACCATTAATGTTCTTGGTGCTTAGAAAGTTTATGATGGGAACTATCTTATTTGAATCCATCAAGAACTTCCCCTTAGATAACATATATCCCAAAAATCTTATCTCAGTTTTGCCCCAGGTCACCTTTTCAAGATTTACTGTAAACCGTAACTCATACAATTTATTCATAACTATCCTAAGGTGGGCCAGGTGCTCTTGCACATTCCTGGCTTTTTCTTAGAAATTAAAAAATCGGGTGATGCAAAATCAGATCGTGATTTGTGAATAATCACATTTTCATGCAGCAGTGAGATTCCCCTCGCCCCTTGGATAGGAGTAACCTCATTGGTGCCTCGCCCTTCTTTCATAAATTCCCTCCTTCCATAACTATCTTTACAGAGGCAAGAAGGCCTGCATCTACAAAAATCAATTTTTGAGTCATTGAAAACGGTAACAAAAATTATGTCTATGTGCTTTAATTCTGAAAGTCCGCATTCAGACAATTACAGTTTAATGTGGCTTTGATACACCTTTCGGTACACTACTTTAACCAAAACCATCAGTCGTAGAGAACATGCTAGGCAAGTTAACATGCAGTGTGGTTTTACTGATGCCTTGTACAGGTGAATCTGCAATTCCAGTGCTTTTTATATGCACTGTATAACTGTCTTAGGAATGTAGAATCATACTACCTGTTAGTATGTGGTGCTAAGTAATACATTATGCGTTGTCTAAGTAACATACTTTATTTGCACCTGGGTGTAAAGTTTCACTAATGAATGCCTCAATTTCAATCTTGCCGTCTCCCACAACAGACATTATAGTCTGGGTAGCCAAAGCTAAAGTTATCTTATCTGGTCTCATAATGTTACCTAGAATGTTGTTGAGCCAATGTTTTGTGGGTGAGGTACTGTGTCCTCATATGTTCCAACTATTGACAAGGATTCCAAGTGTAATCTTTCAGCAGGATTATTAGTTTTAACTGATTACTAAAAACAAGTAACCTTAACTATAGAATTTTTTAAAAATTATATTTACCGTTACCTTATATTTTGTGGTTGATGTGCAACTAATTTTGTAGCAAATCCATAGTATATTCTTGGGAGAGATATATTAAAATATCACAATTTGATCAAAATGTCAGTAATAAAATTATTATTTTAGTAGAAAAATATGGTATCCCAACATTGTTATACATATTTAATAAAGTAGCAGTATCAAAAAAGGTGCAAATTTTACTGTTTTTGAATTTGAAACAAATTAAGTTGGAAAATTGATAAAAAAAATTGTTGTACTTAAAATTTCAGCTTGTTAAGTAAAATTTTAATTTTTGAAATTAATTTTAACTTTTATTTCTTGATGTTTGGCCGTAGTTATTATGTCATAGAATTATGTTGATCATTCTTCTGAAATACCAATTGCCATCAAGCCAATATAAGCCCCAAAGCCTGTATTAAAATATTTTACAAAATCAAAAGATATTTTATCTGAATTCAAATTAAGAAGGGGACCAGTGCCTGTGCACTTCACAATACATCAAAACATGTATAACAAATCATATTTTATGTAATTGTATTTTTATAAAAAAAAATTGCAGAAAATTTACAATTTTTTTTCATATATATCTTGACATAGCCAATCACATTGTTGTTATGTGTGAATTTCATTTCTGTAAGTCTGTTGGTTTTCCTACAGTATATAAAACCATTTTATGCAGATTTGGGCATGCCATTGCAGTAAGCCACCGAGCTACGTAAAGGTTAAATTCTTGAGTCCATTACATAAATCAATTTTTTCATAAGTTGGTTGTATGTACTGTATACTGTACTAGAATGCAACTTTAAAGGAAAGTAATTTTAATTTTTTTAAGTGTTATGTTTTAGAAGCGATGAGTCTGTTTGTTAAACCTAAAGGCAATAAATAAAATGTTTGTACAGTGAAAAGAATACTATAAACACCCATTTTATGTACACAATGTTTTTGAAAATTATTGGTCCTGTCAAATCCGAGGTGCACGTGACAACAGTCGGATAATCTGTGCACAGGCCAAGCCTGCCAAGCAAGATAATTGGCAGCACTGCGTGTGTCTTGTCTGTCACTGCAATCACGCACACTCACTCGCACTACACATATCACAGAAGATGCCTGTGTCTGACCAGCACAGTAATTTCCACTGAAGCACGTCTCTACGGATTTGTAACTTTCGTTGAGGAAGTTGTAAAAGCATTCCTTGTTAGACATGTCAGTCCAATGAGCGTAAAGTAAATAACTGTGCATATGCAATTTAAACCGAGTACAATTGTTTTGCAACCAAAAAATATAAATGCTTGTGTAATATATATTTCCTAATTAACCGGCGTGATTTAAGATGAAATACATGTTATTCTTCTTTGCAGCCAGGTACATTATACAAGAGAAGCAGCACTTCAAGTGGGATTTTGTTCTTTGCACAATTTAATTTCCATAAATGCCTGCAGGTACTGGGAATTATTTATTGCAAGTTGTTTAAGTTTTAAGTTTCTGTACGTATTGAACCAACCATAACAATGATAAGATCTTTTGCAACCTTGAATCAGAGTGTAAATTTTTATTCCTTTGTAATAAATGATCATTCCGATATCCACTTACAAAGCAGCAGTTTCATCACTGTTACATATTTGCTCAATCAAATATTCACCTTTCTCGATTATGTCTGCTAGAAGTTTAGGAATTTAGCTTGCTGCGCCTGTATTTACACACGTTGGCCTCGTCTGTGATCTTGATGTGAAGATTCACAAACTTCTTGAATCGTTTAAATCTCCCATTGCTTGCTTTAGAGCCAATACATACTCCCCTCTTGTTTCTGCTGTTTCCACAAATTATATTTTAAGCTTGAGCGAGAGCAGCTATAGAAAATCTGTTGGGCAGTTTTGTTTTAAATAATTTTCACCATGTTGACCAATTTTTTCACGTCAGTAAATGTTATGGTTTCGGCCTATGAAACTATCGAGACGTTTGTTAATTAACTTTTTAGTAAAAACCATGCAATTTATTGTTTTGGAAAATATATCATGAATGTCCGCATCTTAACCCTCAACTTTCCTGAGCAAATCTTAATGGTTTTTTACTCTCTGGTTTGTTGAGCATTCATTCTTACACTTAGATGACATTGTACCAATGAACAAACAATATCTGCAGAAACAATACTCTGGTCATAAACCCTATGCAATGATGGATCTCTGCTTTCCTTCACTCGGGGCAGTAATTCAGCACAACTGGTGGCTTCTCTAATCCGGTGCCTGTGGCAGGCTACCTTCCCCTCCTTGCCCCATCTTGGTATTTTGTTGACCTGTTATGGAGAATTTGTGCTTTGATTTAGGTATAATTCACAATTTGAAGAATTTTGTTGCCATGCTTGTTAACATTAAACAAGTGTGATAGTAAACTATATTGAAACAATTGTACTGAACCAAACATAAAATGTGAAAATTTAAATGTCAAGTTTTCGGAATAACAACCTTAGGGGTGCCACCAGAGCACCAACCTGTTAAATAATGATATTATTACCTTGAAGTTGTTTTCACTTTTGCAACTCTTATACTATTAAGTACCGTAAATATCAAAACAATCAGAATTTGTTGCTGGTTTTTTTTTTGTTGTGGTTTTGGTTGTAAACAGGGTAATGCCACAGTAAACTTAATTAATAGTTTAAAAAGCTGAATTAACAGTTTTTTTTTTTCCTTTTCTCTATACATGAACAAAACAGAGCATGGTAGATTTTATTTTAAATGTGTTTACTTGATAGTTGTTGATTTTAACTTAATATACACTTTTCATTAAAATATTTTGGTGATACATTATGTTAGAAAGAAGTAACAATCTGAAATTGGCATATATGTACATATTCTGGAAGAGTTTTATTTTATACATATTTTTGATCTTTCAGCTGTATGCAAGTGTTTGGTTAACTTTGTATGAGGTAATCTGGTAATGATTTAATGTATTGAAGATGGAAAAGTACGGGGTAATTTGATTATTTAGTTTTTGGAGAGTGTCCAGCTTTTACTCTTTTTAACTCTAAATAGTCACAATATAAAGTACTATTTTAGCTTACGGTATTCAAATGGAATTTTAATTTGATATAAAGTAGCTATAATTAAAAGTCTTAATCTAAATGTAAACATTGTACAGCTGATTATCATGCTGAATTTAAACATCACAAACAATAAATAACCCTTAAATATAAATTTTCACAAACACTTTGATACTTACAGGTAGGTGTTAACCCCTTCACATACCAATATAAAAATGGAAATACTTTTTGTCAAAGTAATATTTGCAGCAATAAAATATACAATATCTACAAATCAAAAGGATTTTTTGGTATGAAACACTTAAACAGTCCAGAATGTGTAATCCAACCTTGCATTGCTTGCGTAGGCGTACTGTCTCACTTTGCTTGTTTTTTTTAATATCAAACTTTGCATCATATTTTTGGTTGTTCCTTTGATGTTGCTGTGAAAGGAATTTTTTCAGGAAAGTGCCTATGCGTCTTTCCAAGTAGCTGTGTGGGTGTGTGACCTAATGATGGACATCCCATTTTGCGATAGTCTGACAACTCTCAGTCTTCCAGCATTTTTCAGCTACATTCAAACTAAAATCAGAGAAAAACATTTTCTTGTAGGTGATGTTCCGGGGCACAACGTAGGAATTGAAAAGGCAGATATCAAACATGTAGAAATAAGTTTTTTATACCCTTTGACGTATTTTCTCATGATTGGAAAACATGCTAAAACTTGATCTTGTTTGTCGATGACACTTTTTAATATCACAATAGGTGTACCTGGGCTATCTTGCCCTCTTTTTTTTACCTTACCCATTCTGGTCATTTTGACTATTTTATGAACAGTCAAAAGAATGTTGACAGTTTTTTTGTCATGCCATTTAATAGCTGACACATTGTGAGATGACATCGCATATACAGTGTGTTTCGATTCAACACAGAACTGGCAAGTGGGCTGCCTACCCACCCGCAACCGGCTTGAATTCTGCTCGCGGCGCGCTAGCGACGGAGCTACGTTCGATTTCACTGGTTGCCGCCTTCTTACGCAGCATTCTAAACGGTTTAACTCTTTCAACATATATTTACACAGACTTTGGAATATGTTTCAACG
>PNEQ01127509.1:0-22849 GCA_003012365.1 Medauroidea extradentata | reverse complement strand
TGGTATGGACAATACCTTGGTGCATTTCTTCTCGCAGCGGGCGTCATCAGCGCGACTGATAAGCTCCACGCAAGGTATCTCCCTGTCCATGTTGCCACAGCGGCATCGTACCAGAGTGGAGGCAGGGCATGGAGGGCACGCTCCACGGTGACACAGTTCTTGACACGTGTGGGGGCTGTCTGCAACACATCACACATATGTATGGTACAATGTATTTGCAGAGCTTTTGAATATTCCTCAAAAACAGGCAGTCAGCTTATCTCATATGATGGATTGTAGTACGTATGGCCAAAGCACTGGTCTCCCACTACAGTACAATTTTAAGATCTTTACATTGTGCATATTTTTATTTTTAGCGGCGTTGAGGGGTGAGGGGATACATCCTTGTTCCCCTAATTTACGCTTTTTTATGGATCTAATGATAATTTGCCCTCCAGTTGCAAATTATGAGAACTGTTAATACTGTAGAAGGAAGAAATTACAATAAAAAAAATTGTAGACTGTACCAACATATGTGAAATTTACAACAAGTTTTAAAAAGCATGGAGCAATACAATAAATGTTACTTGTTTGAATATCACCCTTCTTCAATCAATTCCCAGAAGCATATTAACTCTTTTGCTGCAAAATAAAAAATTTTTAATTGTGCCAAGATAGTGTACAAAAATTATAAAAAAATCTTTTTTTGTAAATAGTTTATTTTTGGTTATTTTTAAGCCAGAAAACAATGTATCTACGGTTTACAAAGTCATTTAATTCGATGTTCAACTAAAGTCGCATGTCGCAGTTTAGAAATATTTTGTATATTCGACTTTAGTTGAATGTCACAGCGAAGGAGTTAATAAACAAAAACAGTAAGACTTTTGAGAGTTCAATTATTACATCTGCGCTGGAATTATGATTTAACTTGTTTAAATATTTTACTGTTAACAGATGGGTGTTACAGTATTAGTTGCTTCACTCCAATTATACTTTCTCCTCATTTACATACTTCATTTGTCTCATAAAAAGTGGAACGAAGTGGTACTACTATATGTTGTACAATAGAATTCCATTACAGTTTAAACATTCCTGCACATATAACATTTTCCTGCATACAAAACATTTTTCCATGGGTCTCACAACTTTCCCATAATGGATTGTGACTTCCCGTAGATGCAGTAGTATAAATAGCAGAACTAAACAATACCTACAGTTTATGTTTGGGAGAGTATCATACAACGATAGTGATAGCAATCCTGAAACTGAGGCTCAGGGACTTACAACCCAGTGGGAGAGGTACAGTAACAGTTACAATGTGCAGTATTACGTCTTGCCTGATTTTGGTAACTATTTATGTGTGACTGAAGTTTCTGAATGCACATAAACAACACAATTTAATGTACAGTAACTAGACAGACACTAACTGTTCAAAAGAATTGTGACAATTAAGTACCTTCTAGGTGACGTTCCATTTAATAATACGGTACGTTTGGTTTATGGCTGGAAGAGAATGTAGCAGATGCTTTCGGCTAGCAGCAGGGTACCTTGGAAAGATCCCATCCCCCTAACACTTATGTTCCAGCATGTCTGTATTCTAGACTCTCATTCTATGCCACCCTTCAATGATAAAGTGCACCCACCAACAGGCCCCATCAAGACTGCCCTTCACTTGATCAAATATAACCCTACTGTGAAGCATGGATCCTGAACTTCACATTGTTCACTTTTATCCTAAATGTACTTGTAATAAATTTTAATACATATTTAACAAAAACTAGTTTAGTATAATGGTAAGTTACAACCTTAAGTACTAATACTACCGCTTCAAGTAGGCCTATGAATATTACTATTACCCATGGTTCACTATTCATTTCAAATAACCCATTCACTTAAAGGTACGACAGTTTTAATGTGGTTGCATGGTAAAGTTTAATTTAAAACAACGGCGGTCACACGACCAGTTTTAACAGAAAACAACTCCTACATGTTCACCTTAAGTAACTTTATTTAGTGCTGTAAATAGGAGCGAGTGAGAGATTTTGGTTAGCGCTCAGCATCAAGGTCTTTAGCGCTGCTGAGGGGTTACGTGAGGTGAATATGGAGCAATGCTGGAATGAAAGGGCAGGGAAAGCCGGAGATCCCTGAGAAAACACACCGACCAGCAGCATCGCTGTAAACAGCAGAAATGATAACTTACAAATCATGATAGGGGACCGAGCTGACAGGTATCCTGATACTGTAGTGTGGCAGCAAAAACAGCTTTACTTACAAAAAATTTCAAACATTTTTTTGCTTCCTCTAAACATAGTTAGTATTTTAGAACATACGCTACATTAGACCCACAATTTTATGAATAGTCACGGTTCCTCTCATCATATTCGTAAAATCACTACCTTCGTAAAATCAATAGCGGCCTATCCCTTCTCCCCTCTGACCTTTCACAAATTTTAAAATTGCATTTTTTCTGCAAAGCACTTGTAGTGTAGTCTGGCCTAGACTTCTGTAGCGATTAATGGAAAAATAAGGCATGTGACAGTTGAAACATAAATTTATATTAATAGGCAGACATTTTACGATCAAAAGAACACAGTAGATATGACTGATGCTTGTCCCAAAAAAAATTGAGAAAACCGAGCTCCCGAGCATCTTCTCACGAGCAAATAGCCCAAATTATGTAGCGTTTAATGGAAAAATAAGACAAGTGGTAGTTGAAATATAAATTTTTAATTTATATCAATAGGCAGACGTCCGATTAAAAGCATACTTCTGAACAGTTAGTTTTTTATTTTTTTTATGCAGCAAAACATAAAATATATTAAAATAATTTACACAGATAATCATAAGTCTTCAGGAAAAATATACGAATGTGAAATTGGTAGCTACAATCTCCCATTGTTACCAAAACAAATTTTAATGCACTGGTGCACATTTACTAGGCATACATTACTAGCTAGCACAATGCCCATGTAAATTATTCACCACAGTAAAAAAGGAAAATGTGGATGTATTTATTCATGGTAATGTTTCATATAACTTCAATACTAATTAAAAGTTATGTCAAAACAATCTCTTGTATTTGATACCAAAAAAAAGTTTTAATTGTTTTACTTGAACGTAGGTAGAAATAATGCACACAGCAGACAGATAGTGAAACTGAAATTTAACAAGATGGAGGATAGATAGCAGCACTGTAGCATATACCAATGTTCAAACAGCCAAAAACACCACATATGTTCTTAACCAAAATCACAGAAAATTACATGTATAAGTGGTTGCAAGAAATCACTTTCACAGCCAGTACAGTAAACCCTCGATCTAACGACATCGCACGGTGCCAGAAAATTGTGTCCTTAGATCCCGATGTTGTTAGTCCCGTAGTAATTAAATTTGCTCCCCCCCCTTCCCAAAAAATAAAAAAATTCAAGTGTTTTTTTTCTTCTAAAATTTATATAGAACAATTACCAACTTTAAAAAAAGTTTTCATTGAAATTATATTTTAGTACGATGAAAAGGTGTCTTCCAAATAAAATGGTACCTCACAATCCCCCACCGTGACGTGCGTGGCAGAGCGGTGCGCTCGGTCTGGTTGTGTAGGATGGAGAAGGGGAGTGGAGAGGCCGGGCCGCTGGCCTTGGCTTGCCTCCGGGAAGGGAAGCTCGTGCGCGCATGATTCATCCTGCTTGTCTCGTGCGAAGCATATTCAGACAACAGAACAACTCGTATTATTTACGTGAATGTACATGGCAACGATTTTTAAACCTTTCAGTAAAGCCATTGAGTCTTTTTTTTTTTTTTAATTGCGCAAGAACTGTTGCAGCCTGTCGCCATTATAAGCATTTACACGATACTAATAAAAGTGTACATATTAAAGAACAAACATTTAAAAAAAGTCTGTGTTTTTTAAAAACTTGAACGCCTAATATGAACACGAATTTTGAGCCACTCAAAAGGGCAAAAAAAAAAAAAAAGGGCTTTTCAAGGTGCTGTTACGTATAAAATGACTGAATTACTCGTCGCTAAAAGTTGTAGACCTATTGGAAAAATCACGAAACTATGCACAACGCACCAGTTTATTGCTCTGTACTGCAAATAGAGATTAAATGGCTCTCGGCGCACTGGCTGCAGTCACTCTTATAGCTCCACTGTCAAGCGAGCATAAAACAAATACCGTATCAGCCCACATATCGCACACGGCGACGGGACTGTTGTGTTTGCGTCGTAGGCCGTTTTTATGCCCCGCAGCGCTTTATCGCCACATGACGAGTGAATATTAATACAGCGGAAGTTGTCAAGCCGAGCTCATTCTGCAGCTAGAGAAAAAAAAGATGAGATAACGCTGGATTTTTTTCTTTTACGGACTGCTGGTCCTTTATTTTATTTATTTATTTTTTTGGCTGTGCAGTAATGAGGGCAGAAAAAAACAGTGTCGTCTCTTCAACCACCATCCCCTGGGCTATCACAAGACACAGCAACATGGGAGAGAGTCGCAGAGCGGGAGAGGAAAAACAAACATGTGGCTCTGCTATGTGGCGAGACAGGATGCTAGTTGCACGTGACTATCAGACAGTCGGCAGTTGATGCGCACGCACGTAAGAACAATCTGACTTGTTCGAGGGGCAGGAGGGGGGTGTATGTTTATTGGCTGGCGTGGACAGTCAGGAGGGATTGTATCTAGTGTATGTTTAGCGGCGAGTTTCTTACAGCATAGCACTCACAAAGGAAATTTCAACACGGACGATTTTCCTTAAATTTTCAATTTCAAAAAAGGTTTTAAATTACCACTGCTATGCCACGTCACATATCGAACTGCATAGCTGAGATAAGGACACGTGGAGGAGTGTGAGAGGGAAGTTCAAGCAGGACGGAGCGTGGAGAAGTGAAGGGGAACAGGAGGAGATAAGGTAGCGTTAGTCATCATCACGTCTCACATATGTCGGTGTTGCGCCGGCGGCCTGCGCACCCGGCGTACGCTTCAATTATATTCCAGTTGAAGTTTCTGGCATTTTTAAACAGTATTTTTGTTTGTTTCACAACTGTATATTACTAATTTATGATAACTGCATTATGTTAATGGTTAATGTACGCATAATTATTTTTATTTAACGTTTTACTGTGATCTATTTCACTTTGCTTAGCCTTGATTAATATTTTAAATATTAATTTCTCCACGGTTCCTGAAAATTATGTCGTTAGATCGCCGATGTCGTTAGATCCGATGTCGTTAGATCGGGGTTTACTGTACATTGCATAAAAATAAATTAGTAGTTCTGGAACTACGCAAAACACAAATGTCTAATTTATTTCCACAGTTTGACATACCCATGGTTACGGATAATACTACTACAGGTTAGAAAGAAAATGTTTTCTCTTATAGGAATGTTTGACACAGGGAAAATTTCTGATGCTATCCCTAAGGGATCAGAAAAATATGAAAACGTAAAAATATGTATTTAAATAGGGTTGAAAATGAAAGAAATTATTTAATTTTAAAGTGAAAAGAAACCAATTTTGTGTTTAAATTTATTAATTTAATGTAACTTTAAATTCAGGAATGCTCTGTGATTGCCCAATTCACACCTCTCACCGATACCAGCTCTCGAGCGGCAGAAATTTTCCATGCCAAACTTTTAACATTGATCTTTCCAACCTGTTGAGGATTAACCTCACACATGGTAGAGTGAGGGAGAGATTTTGATCAGTGTTTAACGTTGAGGTCTTAAGTACCGGTGAGGGGTGACATCAGGCGAGTATGGAGCAGCGCCGGAATGAAAGGGCGGGGAAACGGGAGATCCCAGAGAAAACCCACCGACCAACAATGTCCAGCACGATTCCCACATGCAAAATTCCACCCATGGTAGAGACAAATGTTTCTAGACACATGTGGTAGGTAGTGCAATCATTGTGCTCTCATATGATGTGAAATGCACATCTTAGGACAAGCAGTACAGCCAAGTAAATTATGCGTCAAGTTAATTGTTTTAAGCTGTGTTAACTCAGGAAAGAAAAAATTATTTCAAACTATTATTGTAGGGGTTCATGTAAGACCGTTAACACAGTGAGGCGAGAGATATTGGACGTGGGGAAATAACCTAGAAGAAGGCAGTACTACAGTTAAAAAGCATATGTGCATGCGCCAGAACGATGCGTCTGTATTACAGCCTCCATTTAGATTCTAATATGTTGTAGAGGCGGACGGAGTACACTGGCCAGCTTGGCATAGCCGCCGCCGCAAGGTTTTTAAACTGTCACTGCCTTGTTCAACAGATTTTCACCATTTTTGTATAAATTTTTTACATATTTTTTTAATGTTGTGATTTGCTAAGTAATAACTGCAACTTTACACCTCACATTTTAGCGCAGTGAATTTAATAATATATTTAAATATAAATGAAAGGAACAGGCCATTAGGCTATCAGTATGTACAAAATACAGAAGCACAAGTACTTACGTGTTGATACTCGACAGATACACACAAATACAGAGGACAACACAAAATCACGGATGCACGTGTCACGTAGTTTTGCCGCTTAGAGCAGCTTCCTCGGGCGAAGAGTCAGTGGCACATGGTAAATGACAGTTTAACTCTTTTAGAACCAGCTTTCTTGAAGAAACATATGTTAGAATTGCTGACTGATTTTTTTTTTTTAATTTGCAGCTATTTATTAAACTTATAACCTGTAACTTTGTATAAATTACAAGTATTTAATTGAAAAAAATTTTTTTTCCATTCTACTAGCAGTTGAAGGTCTTAATCTGTAGTAATATGTAGGCTTAGATATTTTATTTAAAAGTTTCCTTTTGAAATTAATTGTACATTAGCATAAAATAATAAAGGGTTGGCTTATCGACAGCCATAAATTTTTGTAAAAGCAACGAAAATTGAACTTTTTGGCTCTTGGCACAGAGAAGGTTAACCAACAGCATACTCAGGGGTATGTATGACTTACTCGGCTGGCCACAACTAAGCTTCTTGCCACATACGAGCTGGCAGGTGGGCACTGGGTCCAGGCAACTGCTACGTGCTTGTTCCTCGCCCAGTGGGGTCTTGCCACAGGGGCAGTGGGTCACCTTGTCAGGGGCCAGCTCGCACGACCTGCAGGCTCCCGGATGGCACAGCTCCTCGCACTGGTGGTTCCCGCACTGTAACCCCTTCTCACACACTTCACCACAGCTGTACTGGGTGACGCCTACTGAGGACGAGTCACACGTCACCTCCCGGCACTGCTTCCCACAGTAGCATTCTGCACAACCAAGCCACAACCA
Organism: Medauroidea extradentata; assembly: GCA_003012365.1. Taxonomy (NCBI): domain Eukaryota; kingdom Metazoa; phylum Arthropoda; class Insecta; order Phasmatodea; family Phasmatidae; genus Medauroidea; species Medauroidea extradentata. The sequence goes on along the minus strand of PNEQ01127509.1, from coordinate 15,604 downwards.
TCACCAGAACACACTCGAATCAGTAACTACTTTACTGTCAATCTTAAAGTGAACTGTAAAGAGTTACATGTAGTCTATTCCCCAAACAAAAGACCTTTTAAAGTTTGGAAGTGTTACTTAAGAAAATAATTCTGTTGTATTTCATTTTCGAATGCAGTAAAGCTGAAAAATGGAAAATATGAGTGGAGGACACGTGATGGTAGCCAATTAAAATGGTGATCACACAGATCTATGCAAGAAAATGTATAACGGCTGTCACAAAAAAATGAAGTGGTACAAGAAAGAGGTCAGGTCCAGGAAATCGCACAGATAATAAAGCATGAATGAGGTGGTACGGACAAGTTAATACAAACAGTAGTGTGAGGATGATGAGAAAAATGCTGAAATTGAGATGCAGTGGAAAAATACCAGGGAAGAGATGGGATGAGCAAGTAAAGGAGGTAGTGAAAACAAGAGGCATTGACCAGGAGAGAGAAAAAGAGAGAAAAAGAAGAAGGATGGGAGGACAGAAGACAATGGAGGCATTTTACACGGCTGACCTGGCCACACTAGCTATAAACAGTTTCAAACGATCATGATGACTACACAATGACATCACACAAACACTTTAAAATTGTTTTGATGAAAAATTTGTTTTGATATTTTGTATGAAAATATTTACATGGACTAACATTTTGTTAAAAAAAACTGAATAGTAATTTTACAATGGCACCATTCATAAAAAGGGTTATACTGTTATTTCTGGACTTAAATTTTATTTTCGACAGCAGGTTTGTTACAACAATTGAACTACAGTACAACACAGTAGTCGCCTACGTGCATAAAAGTAGTTTGTTTATGAAGAGGAATAGAGTAATACTTGTTTAGTCATGTTAAGTGTCACAAGGGGAGTAGACAAGAGAAGCACAAAATGCTTATCTTCATATCACTAAAAACTGCAGCTCGATTCACTGAAACTCGCTCCAGCCATGCCCGTAAGAAAAAACTGGGCTGAGTTTTACAGATGCAATAAAAAAAAATAAGACTATACTGGGTAAGAGACTATATACAGTATAACGTCAATCCAGCGACAGTTCACGAGTTACAAGAATTGTATCATTAGACAGAAACAAGCAATTTCGCTGAAACGTTAAAATATCGTTCCTCGTTTCCAAAAGATTTTAAAACATTACTGACACAAAGTTTTACTGACTCAATGTTCAGAAAATTTAAATAAAACATTATATAAATGCATGTTATTAAAATGGTATAAATCTAAAGAATGAAATACTGTAGTCCCCTAGAGAAGGGCTGCAACTATGTTCTTATTCAAGATTCTGTAATTAGCATTAAAAAATCCTGTAAAATAATTTAATACTTTCAACTTAGATTCACATATTGTTTTAAATTATTTTTAGAAAATTCTTGCTATAGAATTTTGTTAGTGAAATTAATATATTATAGTAAATTATTATAATACTGTGAAAAATTGAGTCATCAAACAGGAAACCATTTATTGTTACCATTTTTTAACCAGTTTCGGTAAAATAGCAGTAACACTTTCCCCCCCATTTTCCTGTTTGAAAATATTTGTAGAACGAGCTTAGAGAAACTATGAACTTGTTCAACCTGATAATTATTGTTGAAAAATTAATCCACCTGCGTGAGTACATCTATGACCTTGAATGTAATGTAGTTTGATGCATCATGGCACCTCACATGAAATGTAAATACCCGTATTTTCTCAATCACCACATGTATTTGACCAAATTTACTGCCCAAAAAGAGAGTGCAACCATTATGAGGAATTTTTAAAGAAAACTTTCTTTATTTTTCTTCATTTACGTGTCTATACAAAAAATAAAGGAAAAGATTCCTAGGAGCACAGTAAATACGAAAAAGAAGAGGGGAGCTCTTTAATCCTTTCATGAGCGCCACTTATTATAGTGTCGATTGTGTAAACAGACAGGTGTTGAGAAATATCCATGAATGTCTTGCTTTATCCGTTATGTCCAATTTAACATTTAAATATCTGTTAAAACAGATAAAATTAGTTAAAACGGCAGGCCTGCCTAGAAACACAAATTACAACATTTTGTGCCTGAAATAATTACCAGAAAATCTATAAATACTGTAACTACAGAGTGGTGTGCACTTAGATTCTCACATTTTGTCCACACATGATCTAGCAGCTGAAAGAAACATTTCTACATGGCGCATGCACCTAGATGTTTGGCAGTTGAAAAAGCATCTAGGTACACAGCACGGCAGCAAACAAAAAAGTTTTATTTCACCGCTACTGCTTACTATTAATGATAACTGCAGTATGTTACTGTTGCATGGTAAGGAACATTTTTAAATAACCATTACCTCCTTGCATGGTTGTACTGTGCGATACTACTGCAAATATCCAGAGGGTTTGATAGCCAATTTTTGTAGTATCTACCTTGCTTGATTGTCTTATCACAGTCGCCACACTCTCCAACATGGCAATTCTTCTCACACTTGTGGATGCCACAGTTCAGCTCACTCTCACACACGCCTTCACACAGCAGTGGTTTGTCGCCACACTTTACTACCCTTGATGTTTTGCCACAGCCACAATGTCTGCAAGAAATTCACACAATTTTACTAGACACAATTTTGTGACGTTTAAAGGTTTCTTTCTTTTCTATGTCAGTCTTAAAAAAAAATAGTGAATGTTTATAAACCATGTTAAAACAATTTTCATTGGGCATGAGATAAAAGTGTTATACAATGAGATAAAAGTGTTATACACAGAAAAACTTATAAGAAAAAATGTGTAATCTTGTTTCAATAGATGGTTACCCCACTAAAAAACCTTATTTTTAATTGTGTGTACAAACACTCATCTATAGTTAGATGATATGGTTGTGCACAATTTATTCAAAACATCAGAAATGCATGGATAATTAGAACAAAGTAGGCCTCCGTAAAGCATCGTAAAAATAAGAGTGACTTTCACACTAATCTACTGTAGGACTATACAGTAAATGGTGTCTTCAGGCTCACCACATACATAGTGCAAACTGGTGATACTTTACAAAACATCCACTGTTTTCTGCATATGTTTAAGCTAATGCTAACTTTATATATCTACAATTTAAATGATTAGGCAAAGTGTTAAGAGTTGTAGCAATTATCTGGAAAAAATATGGTAAGTATAGACAACGTGTAAAAATGAGGTGATGTTTTCACAGACAGAAAATATAAGCAACATTCTTAAAACAATACACCCAAGAAATACATACTTGTTAGTATATGTTTACTGATATACATAGTAAAATATCCAGATTCTGTACTGTACTTGCGGACTGCCTACCTAAACTAATACTGTATGTACTTACAAGTACAAATCCACGCTACCCTTTGCCACGGCCGTAGAACAGGTCTGGACACTCGCCTGGAAACTTGACCGACCCCCTTCTTATTTGGCTGCAGTTCGCCAAGTTACCGCGAGTGTTATGTGTCTTTAGCGCTGGAATCAGGACAGTCAAACTGAAACTCTACCCACTTCCATCCCACTTTTTTTCCAGTGTTTACATTATAAAGATAAAAAAATTTATCAAAAATTATTTTTTATCAATTGATGAAATACTTCCTTCGTTCACAATCCTGAAGCACAGCTCCAGCATCCTTTAATTTACTTTATAATGTAAACAATGGAAAAAATTAAGTGGAGTTTGAACCTGAACGCACTGACTGCAGCTCCAAAAATGCACAGCACTCTCAGTAACTTGACGAACTGCAGCTAACAACAAGGGGGTTAAGCAAAATACATTGGTAGGTAGGCGAGTGTCCAGACCTGCACTTCTACGTGTCCTTTGCCCAATTAAATACAATTCTATGAAATTAGCAAACTACAGTAAACTCCCGATTATCCGTGTTAATTGGTGACGTGCAATGCACAGATAATCGGGAAACACGGATAACCAGAAAATAGCACATTTGTTAATATAAAAATGTAAAAAAAATTTATTTATAACTAACTCAAATACCATAATGACTTATGGTTTTGCCTACAAATACCGTATATCACAACCTCTTTACCAAAATTAATAAAAATACATCTGGAGTGCACGGTAAACACCAGACAAATTTCATTAATCCATTCTCGTGACATCTTGTTAACCCATTCTTGCACACAAGATTTGACAATATTTATGTTCCAAAAAGGTTTTTTTTATTTTTGGTTTTTACAGTGTTCAACATACAAAAGCTGCACGGAAAATCCTAGAACTGGTTAATCGGTGAACGGATAATCGGGAGTTTACTGTATTTCAACAACATTTTTAGAAATTTCAATGGGTTTTGAATAGACAATGGTTATTTACACTTTAAGTAGGGAACTGTAAATAACTTCAAATCACGAAAGGTTAATTTACCGGTAGTTTTATACATCGTAATGAAATAAACTCCATTATCGCAGCAAACAGTTTACATTCTATAAAATATAATTACAATATTAGACAGCTAATAATACACTAACTAAATTACCGCTAAGTATAGTACAGCTTGTACAAGGCTGACTTGGCAGAGATGAAAGGGCATAAACCAGCTCACCTGTTGACCTGAGCCACACAGGGAGGGCAAGGCCCCGGGTGACACAGCAGTGTACAGCGGTGGGTGCAGTCATGCCTCTTGTCTGCGCGTGACTTCCCACACATTTCCCCGCACGAGTGAGGGGTGTCCTGTCGGTTCCACTTGGGGTCCTGCACCTTGCCGCAGAAGCAGTAGTACTCATTTGGTACTTTCTCAGTCACGTTCTGGCAGGCCGGGCACCGCCACCCACAATCTGCATGCATGCCATAACACAACTGTCAAGTCCCTTCCTCACAGCAGGTGCGCATGTTTAGCCTACTCCTCATAAAAAAATACATCAAAGATAGCAGAAAGTATATTATAGGTCACTCAGGATAAAGTGAGCACTAAAAACTTACCCTTTGAAAAATATCACTAGCCGTTACTGTATACAATTCTACAAACTATAGTAGTCTTACTGCTTGTGTGGTTGGCAGCGCAACTACGCAATATAGTTCCCTGTAATTTCCTATTTAAAGTCAACCATACTGAAACAAAATCAACTGAAATCAACATAATTGTATTTTATATAATTAATAAACTTTTTTTTATTAAACTGTATTGATTCATACCGACTGGACATTTTATCTTACGCAAACATCAAGTGACGTGACCGGAGAGGTCAGATATATTTCCCGTTGTCAGCCGTTACACGCGGAAAGATGCAAATTGGCTGAAAATAGAACTTAAGCAGAGTTTTTCCGAGTGCTCACTTTATCCCGAACCACCCACGTCTTATTTCCTTGAACTGTCTGTGGTGAGCGACAGCTTCTAAAGGCTAGAGCAGCAGCAGAAAGGAAACACACAGAGAAAACTCCTTAATAAATGATCACGCTCAATGTTTCCCAAATTTAACAATTAAAGAGCACTGGATGCCAGTACCCAACAAACTAAATCTCCACGGTAGAAAGCAAATTAGTCAAAAAAAATTTTTAAAATCTAAATTTTACCTACAAAGTAATATCAATAGTTTAATATTACAAAATCTAACATTGGTAATGAGTTTCTAAGTTTATATATTACAACATTCCATTTAAATGGTCTTGTATTAGGTAAGTGCAACATTATTACAAAATATACCTGAAGCATACAAAATATACCTGAAGCATACAAAATAAATTTTGTATGCATGTTTGAAAACAGGAAAAAAAAAATCTATTTACAGTAAAACCCTATTCAACATTCCTAAGGAACCCAAAAATTTCTACTTATGTATAGAAAAAACATTATAAAAGGGAAAATTCCTACTATAAATCTGTTTTAGGGATCAAATGAAAGTAACCTTATAACAAGGAAAACGAAAGTAGGAAGATTATACGAGAGTTATACCGTAGCCCCTCAACCACATTTATTTACAATGAATAGGAAAAGCATTAATCAAGAGTAGCTCAAAAGAGACATAAAATTTTTATGTTCCAGACTGTTTTACTGGGACGTTACAAATCAAGATTTTTTTTTAAAATTCAACTGCTGACAAAATTTTCTCTGCAAAAGCAATGGTCTCTTCCCCTCCCAATTCCTGTTCTTGCGTAAAGTTGTGTGTAGCAATTTCTATAACTCTACTGATACGCTGTAAAAGTCCTCTTAAATAAATGAGGAAGTTTTAACGTATGTAATAAGAAAAAAATATGTTGGAGAAAATCATTAGTAAAACTAAAAGCTAATTATTCTGAAAAGCTAACAATCCAAATAGCAAGAAATTGAAATGTTAGTAGTCGATTCACAGTAAACTGCGTTTTATTAACAAAGGAATAGATCTATAAGTAAAAAAACTTTTGTAGATAATTCTCTTTATCAACATCAACTCACCAACTTTAGACGACTTGGCCCACTTCTTGATGCACCTGAGATGCAGCACGTGGAAACAATTGAAGCAGCTCCACACGGCGTCGTTCTGACGAACACGGTCGCAGCACACGAGGCACTCCAAGGTGCCCTTGATCAGCTGGTCCTTCAGGTGCTCCGCCTGGTTGGCCATGTCATCTGCGACCCAGTTACACAACAGTCGACCAGTGCAGGTCTCATTTTTCACCACTCATCTTTTATACACTTAAGATATTGTAAATTATTTGTCGTTACCATCATTAGTTGTGTGCGTGCAACGTGAACAATAAAAACCAAGGAAAGAATGAGCTCACAAATTCAGCATTTCATCATAACCAAACTGACATCTAATTCTAAAGATTGTTCTACTCACCATTTCCAACATGTGGAGCTGCATTCTTCTGCATCTGCCCATTGTTCAAATCTTTTTTTATGCTTGAAATAAAAGTATTACTACCAACATGGTTTAAATTATATTTGCCACTTCCTTCTTCCTTGCTAACAAACTTTTCTCTTCCAGCCCGTGGAAAGTTATATTTATTACTATCATCGCTATTCTGCCATTTTGCATTTGAGTACACGCGTGACTGCTGTGGAGGCTTCTGATTGTAATCACTGCGATACTTGTTCCCACGTGGTGACCATTGCCCATCCTCTTGGCTTTGTCCCGAAGAGAAATCATCTCGCGAAGCCTCAGGCATGTACTTACTTGGACCTGCAAACCCATTACGCATAAACTCTTCTCGTCGACCTCCACTGGTGCTGCTCCCGCCTGCTGAATAACTCTGTCCATTACCCGTTCTCTGCTGATAGCTAACAGGAGTGTTCCAGTTTGATTTGTTACCACGCCGCGAAACATTCCTTCCTGGCTGGTTGTTCTGAAAGTAGTTGCCAGATGTGCTGCTTGTGGGTCTACTCAAATTTGAATACGTGTCTCCGTTCAGTTGGCTTGGCGGCTTCCAAGAACCACGTTCATTCCGCCCATGCCAATTTTTTGTTTCAGGGTGCGTACCGTAACTGGAATAGTACGAGGTACTTGCTCTGGGGACAAATTCTCTTGCGGTTGGTGGCAGACATGAAGCAGCTGCAACTGCTACGTTGTTGGCTCCTTGTGGGGAGACATCATAAAAACCTTCATACACTGGGTAAGACGGTGGGATGGGCGCATATCCAACGTCAGGTACAGCTGTGGGATACGCGCCTTGAGGCATGTAAATGTCATTTGGGTAGGGGCAACTCCAATTTTCTGTAGATCCACTGTACGAATGTACATTACCTCTACCATCGTTTGGAAAATAATTCAAGTTCGGCGGGTACCTGCTATTTTCAGGCTGGTAACTATTCCATTCTGCCATCTCCCGAAACATGCATTTTAGTACACGGTCTGAAACAAAACCCCAATTTGTCAAGAACACAAAAACATACTTTCCACCTGTTTGTACCCCAACACACTAAAGAAAAAAAATAAAATACCCAGGATACAATCTGATAACAAAACTTATTTAAAATAAAATATATATAACGAAATTAAACAAATGTAACTTAACCTATATATTACTGACAAGCTTTTTACACAGTTTCACAATTACGAATAAAAATGTGAAATAAGTACAGCCAATTTCAACAAAAAAATTAAATTCCTCAATCATTCTTACCTCTATGTTGAATCACAAATTACTGTTTTTGTGGCAGATACGTCCGCCATATTTTTAATTGTCCAAAAATAATTTATTAAACTGGTTCAATGTTGGCAAGTGTCGCAGATGTTAATTCATGCCGGTCAAACTAATTTTATCACAGGTTAGTTATCAATGTGCTTCTAGTTACTCTTACTAATATTCATGTGAGTCCGCCCTATGATCGTGTCCACAATTTTATATTATTTGATAAGGCCTGTTCTACAGTGTCACGGAAGCGTAACAAAATGGAAGCGTAAGCTGAACACTTTCAGCTCTCCGTCCAGTTTTATTTTTTATTTATTTATATTTTATACATCGATAGATCCCACTGAAAGCATGTTGCTTAAGTGATAAAGGCTTTGTCAATTCATTACACATTATGTAAGTGTAACAATTATTAGGCAATGACACAGAATAATATAATAACTTACAAGAAAAAAAAATACAAACATTCTATATAAGGTACAGTCAGATAAAAATATGGACAAAAATAACTCAATAAATAACAAATAAGTGTTAGCTGTTAGCTGATCATAATACAACTTAGTTGGTATGGCGTCACAACTGCATTAAAATTCCAGTACTTCAGTCACTGAGTATATTTTTCTATTAGTAATTTACTTCCTAAGTTCTACTGCACATCACTTTTGATTAGCATGATATTTTAGGTAGCTTATCATAAAGAGTTGTATCCATGGAGGTAGGAATAGTCAGGAGATGGCTTGTTGTGACGTAGTTGAAGCCGGCTTTTTGGTTGTTCCATCATGGCGCTGAGGGGTTTTGAGGTTATGGACACTTGTGTTGATGTGCCTCTAAACATTAAAAACATCTCAGAGTTGTGCAAATTACCGATGTAAGAAACAAAATTGATAAACAACAAAGTTGCTTGGGCCGGGTAACATCATAGCGAACTTTTTCGAATTGCGATTGGTTAAGGAACAGACGGTTGCCATGATGGAACACCCAAAACGGTGGCTTCACGTAGCTCCCATACATTACCATATGCAGGGCCACCCCCTGATTATACCCTTGTGTTGTACCCCTTTTGAGAAAGCTGTAGTATTATGACATTTAGGTTTCAAATTTTGACAGTTTCCAGTTTTGTAAGTGGTCGAGTTTTCCATTTCTATAAAGTTATTTATGTTATGCTTAGTGAGTAGCAATAGTCGAAAAAGTATATTCTCTATAGAAAGGAAGAATATTCAGTCGGTGAATAAAGGTTTACATGTTGCATTAGGTTTCGCGTTACATATAATTCGAATAGCTTTCTTCTGAAGCCTAAAGATTTTTATATTATGACTGCTGTTACCCCAAATTTCTATGCCATATATCAAAATAGAGTGAAAAAGTGCAAAGTATGCAGTGCGTAGATAGTTGTTATCTAATGTATTACTTAAGCTGGGTTCGCAATTAAAAACTTAAGAATTATGACGTGTGACTTAAGAATGGAAAGTGTATTTCTTTACGTACATATTCGCAACAGAATTTAACTGGCCGTGTGAGGTAGTGTGGGCCAAGACTTAAGAAGTAACAGATATCAAATACTATTTGCAGATATAGCGAAATTTTATATTTTTCCGTAAGAATTAAGGAAATGAATCAATGAGAGCATTCGGGAAGTTAAATAAACATGGTGGATATTTAAATAATATAAGTTGAATACGGTGTGGTGCTATATATGATAGATTTGGCATATTATGATCATTTCAAGCTAAAAAAATGCAGTTAGTTAAGCTTATATTTATTTTTAGTTTAACGACAGAATAGCTGTTTGAAAAACTTTTAAAAACCCATTTGGCTGGCAAACAACACATAGTATATTACTGTTTCGTATACACAGCATATTATTAATTATAAAAATTTTAATATGATGTAATGGAAATTCTTGCTAAAATAGCAGAAATATAACATGTTTGTTACATGTACTAGTGCAGACGCTTAACACATTGAAATACTTGTTTAGAAGCTCTGTCTTTATGAAGTATTCGGTGGCTCAGAGGCTAGCCGACACTTAGTTACGGTTTGTATCCATGAATGAATACACACTACATGTGTGTGTGTACATAGCATTTTATTAGACCAATGTCTGTATACTCTTGAGTTTGAGGTGTAAAAGCTTAAAAATGTATTGTTTTATAATCTGTGATGCCAGTTACCTTTAGCCTTATGATTATAGACTTGTTGGTCATTGTGTAGTTGCCTATACACTCTGATGTACTTGATATACTCAGCCTGATCTGTAGATTTATTCACATTTATATTTCAACTCTTTTTAGTCCTGATAATCCAAAATTTTAGACTGCTATCAACCTGCACAGTTAGATTTGTGTTGTAAGACCTCTAACCAGAGCACATGCTCAAGAGGTCAGCTTCATGTATGTAATAATTGTAATCTTGTTATTACATATATAAATAAACAAAAATTATTATTGCCTTCCGCTCTGGGTAGCTTGTTAAACTGTCTTTCAAAGTCTGAGATGGCATATATTGCTATGAAGTAGCACGTGAACACTTCTACATTAATAAAGAAAACACTGATTAAAACTATGAGGAAATATACTTGGCGTGCTTTGCGCCGGCTTCATGTCTGTTATGTTGGCCATCTGGGATGCACTCTGTGGTTCAAAGTCGTTTTGCACTTTAAATAACAGGATTTTTAGGACTTTCGTGGTATATACATTTAGCCAATTAAATTTCGGTAAATTGCAAGGATTTCAATGGTGCACTCGGATTTGCTCACTCACCCCCGCACTGCGTGTTGGATAACATTTGGTTCAGCATTTGTGCACTTCGCGACCAGTGACGGCAGAATGCCCAATGAAACGACTAATGTTATCTGCTCTTACGAGACTGCTCTACATTTTGGTAATGGTGTTTGGTTGATTTAGTGCCTTAATTTATATTGTGTGTATTTTGTTAGTGATTGGCCGGATCTTCATGAATGTATTCTGCGTTTTTTTTTTAATTGGTGGCCCAGAAGGGGCACACCCTAGGTTAGTGTCGTGACCAAATTGTTTGTCCATCGTGGGGTGGAGGGTACACTCCACCAATTATAACTACTAAATTCAATCAGTTTACCGGCCTTTGTGTGTGGAGCAGCCATGTTCCTCGGCCAAGGTCCTGAGAGTACTAGAGCCCCGTGTCTGTCTGGGCAGTTAGACATCACTGACAGACTGATTCCTTGTTCAGGCGAACGATTCAATCAGGATCATTCATACCCACTTCTGCCAAATTCGAACGTCTTGCTACCATGTGTCTGGAGAGTTACCCTATCCAGATTTCTTCAACACGCTGCCCTCCTTTTCACACCCATCTTGGCCACGTCACACTGTTAGCACAAGAATGGTTTCAGTGCAAAAACAGTAGGCGATGTCGGTACTCACAGATTGTCTCAAGGACAATACAGGGTAATTACAAAGTCAGTGAAACGCTTCATTAAATCGGTATAGCGAATTGGCTGAGAATAATGTAACAATACTACGTGAAAGAAAAACTCTGAAAGTTTTTTTACTTTAGTTATACATGTTCTATGTGTACAGCTTTCGTCACACGGCATACATCTAAACGATGGTCCAATTCTGCCCACACCCGACCCAGTATATCAGGAGTGATGGTAAGAGCAGCTGATACGATGCGATGTCGCAAGTCTTCAAGGTTCTGTGGTAGAGGTGGAACATAGACACTATCCTTGATGTATTCCCACAAGAAAAAATCGCAAGGCATGAGGCTCGGCGATCGTGGTGGCCACGAGAGGAGAACTTGGTCAGTGGCCGCCCCACGGCCTATCCAGCGATGTTGCAATGTCTCATTGAGATAACCTCGTACCAAATTGTGGTAGTGAGGTGGGGCGTTTTGACGCTAACTTCAAAAAAACCTTTGAGAGTTTTTCTTTCACGTAGTCTATAATTTGTAACGTTATTCTTAGCCATTTCACTGTACCGATTTAATAAAATGTTTCACAGACTTTATAATTACCCTGTAATGTTGTTACATTCACATTTTATAGTAACATTTTTGTTCTCCAATTAATGTATACCATGATAAAAACGGTATATTTGTCATTCAATAAATCAATTATACTTTATTGACCAAAATTCGTGAAAAATAAATTGCTTTTCTGGCGGAAACAATGTGACACATGCATAATTCTTCGTACAAAGCTAAAATGCACTGACTACAAGTGTTTGCCTGCGCAACATATAGCAAAGCCACTCCCTATTCTGTACGACACCTGTCTTTTCCTTGTCAGGTTGTCACTGATACTTTTGTATATTAGTAGGATTCCTGTTTATTGCTACCGTCCGGAAAATTTCTGGTCACGTGAACGAGAATACCTTTGTAACAGTCATAAACAGTGTTGTAAATTAGTATCGGAAAATACCTATAATCACTTTGTGTTTTCATTTGTTTTATTTTGTGCTGCTATCTTTACGTGAGGATGTAAACTAATTCAAGTTGTGGCTTTCAAGCTTGTGTTTGTGCTGTTAAAAATTTTGATCTAAATGCTTTTTATTTTATGTATCACAGATCCCAGCTTACTGTTAATTACTTCGATAAGTGGCCTACAATTTAGTGTGTTTAAGGAAAAAAATGTCAAAAACTTCTCCTGTATTGAACGGTGAAAACAATAGTGAAGTTGCCGATTTTCCGACAGACGCGTCCGTGTCCGTCAACATGGTAGCTGCAAATTATGATGATATTTCTTGTACTAAACCAGTGACTGTTGACACATTTGTTTCTGAAGATGGGAAACAAGCTGGAATGACCTATTCTTGTGAATTTGATCACATGTATGCAAGTTTAAGTGAAGCCACTAGTGAACAAAAAGAACTTACAGAAGTGAAACATTTAAAAGAACTGTCGCTGTTGCATTTGGATCTCATACAACAACAGTCGGAACGAATAGTCACGCTTGAAAAAGAAAATGCTGCCCTTCGTCATGCATTGGAAACGGTAAAACATAATGCTGTGAATGAAATAATGGTTTGAAATGAATTTCAATTTTGAAAAAATCATGTTTTAAATTTTTCGGGCATGTTTTCTTTTGAGACGGAATCGTTAGTGATCGATTAAGTCTGTAATGTGTTACATTAAAAATAAAAAATAAAGCTTTTTAGTCGGGGAAATGGCTTTGTCACAGTAATAAGTTTAAAATTAAATAACGTAGCCTACGCCTTTGACTGTGGCGGTTGTTTACATTATGGCCGGTCAGTATGCAGCTTCGTTTTTTTTTTTTGTGTAGATATGGATGTAGACGTTATTAAACTTTTATAACATTAAATGAAGGAAAATCTGTCTGTGTTGCGATTGTCACTTATTCTTGCATAAAATATTTAGTGCATGAAATAATCTGTAGGCCTAATGTTGGTAATAAACAGAAGTCATGGTTTTGTTTTGAAGGTTTGTTAACAGTTTGAAAATTACCAGTGCATGGGTATGTGCATTTTCATTCAGTGTTAGTGGTATTTTAGAGCTTTCTATGTTATTATTTAGGCCAGAGTAATGGATTTTGATGTCATGAAGAGTGAAATATTTTTTGTAGCTTTACATGTGTCCACAATTCAAATTGATATTATTAATTTTGGTACATAGTTGAACATTTTTGGCAGTTATACTATTTTGTTGCAAATTTGAGGGAAATGTGTAGTGCTGTGTAACTAATAATTTGTTAAATAATAGAGTTTGAGGCCTGCTGTAGCTAAATAACTTATTGTTTCTATTATGAGGAGTTTGCACCATTGTTATGGTAAATATTAAGAATCACTACTCTTCGTATACTGGCCAAACATCTGGTTTTAGAGGTATAGTTTACTGATCAAAACGTTTCTATAGACGTTGGAAGTAGTTGTACGTAAAGGAAATTGTAGTTTTCGAACTTCAAAATTTTCAGTTTTTTTTTATTGTTAGTTTGGTTTTGGTAAGGTTAAGTTTTACTTTCAAGTTTATCAATTTTCGTTAGGTAAGGTTATGTTACCTTACCTAATGTAACGAATAATGGAAAAACTAACTTAAACTAACCGAAAATAACTAATTTAACCTACCTAACAAAATGTGAAAATTTTGAATTTAGAATATTGCAGTTTATGTGCAACTACTTCTAACGTCTATAGAAAAATTTTAATTAAACTATACCTTTAAAATCAATAGTTTATCCAATACACTATAAGCAGTAATTCTTGACATTTAGTTTTTATTATTATTTTTTGTTTTCAGTCGAACCAAAGGTTAGAACGTATGGAACGCAGGGTGACACTTCAGAAGCACCGGGATGGCTCGGGCTCGGATGTGTATCCACAACAACCGCTGGTCGGTTGTCCAAGCCCTCGTGCACTTACCTCACCACTCCCGGTAGCAGTGCTTCCCGAGGTTGTCGGGACCCCGCCGAACCTGGAAAGTGACGTGGGCTGCATTCTGCCTGCTGACAGCATGGATAGCAGCATGGATAATGCAGTTACAGAAGCCAATTGTGAGGCAGCTGCAGATGCTGCGTCCTTGAATCAACGGAGCTGGTCGGGGGATAAAAAGCGTAAAAAAGATCCAGAGGTTTCTAGTGTTGGCAGTAGTAGTGTAAGAAGGAAAAGGTTCTCTTCGTGGACATCTTCTATGAACAGTGATACTGTAGTTCCGGACACTAAAAATTCTGTGCCCAAAGAGACTTCCTCTTCGACTCATGCAAGAGTAAGCTCACATTCCACTCGAATGCAAAGGAAAACGAGGAGTAAAGGTTATTTTGTTTATTGTATATTTTTGTGTATTTTTTATGGTTATTGCTTTCAGGTCCATGTCTTCAGTTTCTCAAAACTTCTTCAAAATAACTACTTACATGTTCTATGTCTTTTTACTTTCCCAAATGTTCTACACAATTGTGTATAAAAATTAAGTCACACATGTATATGTGTGGAAGTGTGTTTGGTCTTACTTAAAGATTGGATACATTATAAACTCTTGGTTATCTGCAAGCATATTAAACATAGCACCTTAAACAATATATTTATGAAACTTATGTAAAACTTTGATTTCGCAAGGTTGGAGATTCTTAATTTTGTGAAGTATGCTTTTAAGAGAGCAATTGTAATATTTGTTTACGAGGTCCGAAAATTTTACGACCGTCAATTTTTTGCTGGAGATTATTTTACTATGTAGTATGTAGCCTACTGCTTTAACAAAATGAAGTACAGTAAGTCCTCGATTAACGGACATTTGTAATAACGGACATTTAATTTTGTTTCCTTTAATTCTAACAACGGACACAAAACTTGCTTTAACGGACATTTCCGAGTTGCTAATTTTTTAGGAAGTAGGAACCATATTTCCGAACATTCTGTAGTACAGGCTGCGATGTGTAAAGACACACGACGCGCTACAATCTTCCGTACATCTGGCAACAGTGCTTGCCCCTCTCTCTTCCTCAAGACCTACATACCATTCCGAGCAGGTGGCCTGAGGGATGTAACATGGGGTTGGGCGCGCGGGTATCAGTTGTCAACACGTGTGGTGCTACTGAAAACCGAGAATCTTTT
>PNEQ01127508.1:0-30568 GCA_003012365.1 Medauroidea extradentata | reverse complement strand
CAGCACATGGTGAGCCATCACCACTTCGGACTGATAAGGTTGTACATTGTAATTATTAGAAATACTGTTGATTGGATATATGACTGAATTTTATTGTGATTTATAGCGTTTAGTAAATTGATGGTAGACTTTTCTTGTGCTTTAATTGTCAAAGTTAATTAACGTGTCTGTGACACAGGAGTAATTGTGTGCATAACTAATTGTGTTGTGAGAGTTCTAGTTGATTACTGTTTTGTGTATTTCATAGCTTTGTGAGCTATTAAATTCAGAACTTAATTTAACTCTTTTATTTGTAATTATAGACCTCTATCCCAAAGAACTCATGGGAATTGCCCACATATAAAGTTTGTGTTCTCCAAACTTGTAACAATAATAACCGACACTCAGAGCGTAAGAAAAATAAGCTGTGCAACTTAATCGTAATCAAGTACAGTAATAATCAAACAGAATTTTTTCAAAATAGATATGTGTACAGTCAGTTTTTTTTTTTTTTTTTTTTTTAATGGTACGAAACATTTATATCTCTCAATCATCCTTCTCCGTGAATACTACATAATTCTCTTCCTTTCTGAGCTTTTCTCTGTCTTCCTCCTATTTTTTTTGGCTCCATATTAGTCCATACTTAATAAAAAAAAAAACAGCAAGAAGACGGGTAAAAATTCTTGTGTGGTCTTATTTCGGCTTAAAAAATCACGCTACGGTTTTTAAGCAACCTGAAAAGCGCCACTGCTTGCCGTGAATATACATCCAGGCGCCTTACAAACATGTGCCGACTGCATTAGTTCAGACAAGTAGACGATTGTGAACAGTAATAAAATGTGACATTCATTCCTTTTGAACTCCTTTCATAGACAATAAGAGGTTATTTATATAATCCTAGCTGTTTACTTTTGCCGACACAAATAATTCTAAAGGACAGTGGTGGAAATACTTCAGAGACATACAAAAAGTTAAACAAACAGACAAAAAGTAAAAAAACCAAAATAAAAATAAAATAATTTAAGGAAAAAAAATAATATGTAAGTTTCACTTCTTTATCCTGATGAAGACCCTGTGGCCGAAAATTCGTGCTGTTTTTTTTTAGTGTTTTGTGATGACATTTACCGGTGTATTGTAGTTTTTTCTTTGTTTCTGGTGTTGTTTGATTGTGAATATTAGTTCCGGTTGTTATAGTTCATCTAGCGGTTTATTCTTGGGTTTAGTTGTTTCATTCGCATGTCTTTGTTTCTCCTTTGGTTATTTTTGTTGATTTTTTTCACTGCTTGACTATGGCGTCAATTAACGTCTTTTATCAATAAGTACTTGCTTGGTTCTTTCAGTTTGCCAAGGTGCTCTACTTCTTTTTCTATTGTTTTACTTTTGGTTCTTTTATAATTTTGTCTGTTTGATTTTGTTGCGTGATTGACTTTTTCTATGCGTTTGATGTATTTCCAGCACTTTCCTATTTATACATCGCTTTTTCTTGGTTAAGTGTAAAGTAGCTTCATCCCATAAAATAGTTATAAACAAGCTTAACTTAGCTTCTTTGTGATACTGATATTCGCACTTCAAATTCAAATAATGGAAATTGAAGCCTGTCAGTGCAGCGATTTACTACGAGCTATTTGTAGGCTACTGAAAATAGTCACAATATTAATTCATACTCGCAAAAATACGTGCCATGCGTATTGTCAAATCTCAAAGAAAAACTCGAAGAAAAAATATATTCCTTAAAATTTGTTTGAAACAGTTCATAATAAGATATGGCACTGCGTTTTCCCTTTTATAGATACGTTGAAAATTTTGTTTGCGAAACATATGCGTAGTCTCAGGAAGCAGCCTACACATAGTAAACAAATTCTCAGAAGCTGCAAACAACAAAGATAAACAGAGACTGTTGTAGTTCCGTGATAATTCGTCTTTGAATTCCATCAAAAAAAGTGAAACAGTGGGTGCATACAGCGTCAGATATGCCTATAAATGCATATGAAACACATATAAGACAAAAAATATATAGTTTTGTACTTTTAAAAAAATAAAATTTTGAAATTTCCATTTAAACATTCAGCATTGCTTATTAAATACAAAAATATTTCATTGTTTGTTTTATAAATGTCAAATTATAGCCTATAAAATTGTTATACATTGTGAATTTTTTCGGTTTGGTATGTCAGTCGGTTTTAGTGGCGTGCATGAAACCGTAAAGTGAACATTTTTACGTTTACGACTCACTACGCAAAAATTATAAGAGATACAAAAATATCATAAGAGGAAAATTTAATGACAATTTATGTATAAAATAAGAAAATAATATCTGGTACAAATATAAAAATAAAAAAGACGTTGAAAACTGAGGTGAACCGCTCCCTTAAGGAGCGACCCTACATGCATGAGAATATAAGCAAGCTACTGACGGATATACACACTGAGCGACAGTTGGGCATGTTCTCACCTGAAAAGGCACACTGAGGAACAGAAACCAAGGGGTGACATTGACCGGAGGGCAGTAGACTATATGTGACTGTAGAAGAGAAAAAGAACAGACAATTCGATAACACGCTTCGCTTTTAGTCGGTTTTTTCTCAGAAAAAAATAAGTTACACAAGGGTTTTAATACAGACATGCGTTCACAAAGGATGCATCTGTGTTATTAAAAGTAAATTATTTGTATAATATGAGAATATAAACAATATTTCTATTAAATCTCAATTGCTTATAATAGTATTGATACTTAAATATCAAAACTTCGATCCCACTAACAAAAATACCACTTTTGTCTTTCATACAAAAAAAGATTTACTGTCGCAGGTATACTACTTTTTGAGAAATTATAATGAACAAATCATCCTGAAATTGTGTAACTTTATTAACTAGGGACGCTCCTTCAGCCCAAACCACCTACAATACATTTAATTACATCATGGACTCTTGCCGTCCTCTGAGACATGAGGCCTTGCATAATGTTCCTGCGGAGCTGGCTGTGTTTATAAACCTGGCTTCGTTGTATATGCCTACTTGCAGTGAAATGTAAGAAACGACAAGGCCAAAATAAAATTTAAAACATAACATTTATAGAAAGAATAAAATCTTATAATTTAACAACGAGCAATAAAAGTGAATTGCGTGCCGGTTGAAAACGAGGAAGAAACAGGAGAACGCAGTCGGGCGTGTAAGAGGAAGAAGAAATGTCCGCCAGTTGTAACGCAGCACGAAAGAGATATATAAGGTCCCAAAGTGAGAATTAGACAACGGGACATTAACGACCAACCTTATTGGTGCTAAGTCTTCTTCCTAGTGCAGGCTGTCTACCGGAAGATTGGCGAGTATTGGTTGAAGCGTCGAGAGGAGTTGGGACGAGCGTAATCTGACGGGTTGCCCACGTCCGACGGCAAGCAGTTCCGCCGGTGCCGGACGTCGGACCGAAGACCGTTGAGTGCTCGCGTGATAAGCGCTATGCGTGCGACACGCCCTAATGTGTGTTGATACGCAGATGCATTGTGTGTTGATTAGTCGTGCGCTATCTTCCATTCCATCCCACCTACCCATCACCACTGAGGAATAGTGCGCGTACTATGTCACTCTTAGCTGTCCATATTTCTAGGCCCAGAACGCGTAAAATACGTCCACCTAAATACCACGTTTACTCACGCCAACATCCCAAATTGTCACGCTTGGCAAAACAACATTTTTAAGTTAAAAATACGTTTCGAAGGAACCAACTTTCTTTCAAGATAAGTGAGCTTTACCTCTCGTCAACGGCGACGTCGTTAGATACGGGGAGACACGTTAACACAATGACTGACACTTGGAGATGAATAGGTCGCAGTGGCGTCTCGTCAGGGTAAGCAAGGCAAGCAGTGCTTGCCCAGGCATCTTCCTGACATTTCTCTGATTATAATAAATATTTACTTGTAACCTTGTCCCTACAAGAAGCTAACTATGACTCGTGCAGATAGATGTATCTTTTACAAATTCCGCTCGGATTACAATACTGCCTGTTAGAAGATAAGAACTCGTAAACAACCAAAGCAAGCTGTTTAAAAGCGCTTCCAATAACGCTTCTAGTGGGTAGAGTTACCGCGATAGTATTCGGGTGAATGAAGGGGGTTGGATGGTGGCCAGGCGGAGGAAACACCAGAGGGGATTGGCTAAGTGACGCTGTGTTAGAAGCTACGATTGCAGTGCTTTCTCTCCGAAGTGATACGAATATAGCCGAACCTAGCAGAATTGCCACTTTAATCGTTTTGTTACCAGTTACTGTGATTTCAGATAATGCATTACCGGTCAAGTTTTGTAACTTATGCGTTGATAAACAGGCAGGCGAAGACTGTTTAAACTGATACTAGTAAACTGGAAATTTTCTTTTCTATTGATATTTGATAAGATAGGTCTCCGGTGATTATTCAAGTGCCGTTAGTGGTTTTCTATAGACTTCAGTTGGCAACACTGGTCACCGGCAGTTGGTTTTACAATTTACACGAATCCAATGTGTTGGCTAGTTCCCGCTCTGCAGGGTAATACTGCGAAGTGAATATAATAGTTTTTTATTTAATTTCATTGTTGCGCTATCTAAACTTGGGATTTCAAATGGTCTTGCGCGAGACTAAAATCCAGGATACATAAAATGGATGAAACGAAAACGTGGATGCAAGTGTTGTGTGTGTGTGTGGATTACGTGCTAAACCTTTTTCCAGCAGTGTTTTTAATTTTCGGCAAAGCTGTGACCTCGTCAGAGAAGGTAGGCCGACATTTGAAATTTGCGTAATTCAGCATGTTTTTAATCTTATTCAAAATAGCTCTTTATTCGGATTTTTTTGTAAATGTTGCAGAATTAACTTTGTGATCAGTTCTCATAAACATATCTGAACTATCCTTGTCAGATATATTGTTGACTGTAATATTTTGTAGGCCACTTTTACAATTAAACATTTTGGAAACTCAGTTTTGGAAGACTTAACAATACTACAACTAACTTTGAAAATTATGAAATTTTGCAAAGTTAGTATTAATAAGGCTTTATTGGCAATTAGAATTCCAAAGCTTTTCTATGAAAAAATACAAAAATCGTTCAACAGTGTTGATGGCAGGATTTTAAACGAAGGCTTTATGAGTGTGTTCATTATAAATAACAATGTGCACGCTGTAACTCTACAGTCAATGGGCTCGAACAACGGCCACATCACCAGCCGTGATTCCCGAAAGCGCAGGGTTTGTCGTTTCAGTTTTTATTTGGTAGGGGAAGGGGGGAGAAATTTTTTTGTCGACAGCGACCTTGTTGCACCTTTTTTATTAATTAAGCATGTATAAATAAGAAACTTTAATAATAAAACTTCGATGTTATGTGCTTACATTATTATGTAAATAACAAAAAAAAATTATATATATACATATACACTCACACACACACATATCCTTCTAAATCCAGGAGGAGGACCTTTCCCTCCACCTACATAACGCTGCCAACGTGGCATTCTGTAGATAGTAACGTGACAATCTGACCCACCCCCTGGCTAGCTCCTTGGTTTTATCTTATGGTATCTGATATCCCAGCATATTGTCTTCACGCATCCTGATAAAGAATTTTTGCCGCGTTACCTGATACTTTAACAGCCGCCATACAAGCCGTTATGTCAGTTCAGTTGCTAAACTGGCTGCCACGCTTGCTACCATGGAATATGCTTTTTAGTCGGTTTCATTATTTATCACTACCGTTAAAATATTTCAAGTTTTAAGCACGTAAACCCCCCCCCCCCCCCCAATTATACACATTTAAACAACGCTAAAATCCTGGTAGTTGCAAATATGGTCAGTAGCTTGCCTTTCAAATTAGGTCACGCATCGCCACTGGTCATGGCAATTGATAAGAACCAATCTCATCATCTACCAGAGGCAATGTATAACAATGTTGTAGGCTATAATTTGACACATATAAAACAAAAAAATAAAATATATTTGTAAACGGACTTGAGGATGGCCCGTGCCGAGAAGCGAACCCGCATCCTCCCATATGCGAGTCCAGCGTGTTGACGTTACGCCACCTCACGCGGTGAAATACGCAAATAAATGCCGGGAATCAATTAAAAGCTACACATAATTCAAAGCGTCGTGCTCATGTGATGAGACTTAACAGGGCTTGTTTCCAGGCAAATGAACGACATGACTTACCAAGCTACTACTTCGAGCCCATGAAAAGTTTTAATTTTTCTTTTTGTAGTCGCAAGACGTAAATTATTATAAATGATAACTAATTTGTAATTCTAGAAAACATACACATCACTAATGCTAACGTGCACGAATTTGCCACGAACTATGCTGACTTAACGAATCAAGCAAATGAGAGTTTAATTTCCCACGATAATTACTGGCCAGACTGTCAACAATGTCAAATGCGTTTTCTATTTTAAGTGATCCAAATATACGTAAGGAGTAATCAAGTCCAGATACGAAGATAATGTCTGCGGTCTTATAAAGTAATCGGGATTTTATAGTGACGTGCTTGGTTTTCGTAGTATGAGAGACAAAAGTATTCCGTAAGAACAAAATTTAGTAAAATGTTGTGTCTAAAATAAGAAAATAATATCTGGTATGAATAAAAAATTTAAAAAATGGTGATGAAAAATTGCGGTACTTCGCGCCCTTAAATGTACGAAATTTGTTGTCTTCAGTTGAAATGAACCGTTAAATCAAATTTAATTTATTTTCAACCATACTAGCAAAACAAAAAGAGAGAAAATAAAGCTTCATTAAAACGAATGTAAATTCTAGCAAAAAAATTATAAAATATTATATAATGAGAAGTAGTAATGAAAAGATAACGAAGTCATGTAGAAGGCTCTCGTTACGCGACAGAAGTTGAAGAAAGCACAGATGACGTATCTGACAGCAAGCACTACACTTCTTGGAACAGAACACATGTCAGTGCGAGAAAGTGTGGATGTAAGTGTGTACTCACCGACCTCCCTGAAGGGTGCGAGCTGCTGCCAGCATGTGATGAGGCTGCAGGAGCCGGATACACCATGACACTTGCACGTCACACGAGACTTCTTGATCACCGCCTGAAACATTACACGCAACTCCCGTCACACTTACAACCCTCACCATACCGTTTGTTTGCATCTGGTCGTGCACTGTGAAGTCCTGCATTGACGACATTCCCCGCAGTATAGGCGGTCCACTACAAAGTAAGCACTTATGAAAACCTGGTTACTTTATTCCTTTTAGTCAATTGGTCGTTTCCTGCCACTTTTTACAATAAAACACGAGACACTAAGTAATAATCAAAGTGGATAGATTGTAGAATGCTTAAAAGTTAACGTCTAAGGCTAAAATAAGTAATTTATCTAACTATTATTCTGGGCAAGTTCTTCAAAAGCACTCTACAGCGAACAGCCCATACAATTCCAAAAGAGAAATTATCGTCTGACATACTTAAATATCAAAACGAAATAATCATACAACTCATACCGTTAATGCCAAGTGTTGCACATAAAAGCCATATTATTTCTTCTACTAAAACATAATGAATGAGCTGGACTAATAAGACGTTAAAAGGAGAAATTGGTAAACTTCAAAACAACTGGATTACCGTAAACAAGGGAGACTTACTGCCCTGCGGGGTGACTTTGGCCTAGTCAACATGGTATATTTTGTGCCATTTAGAGAACAAATTTTAAAATTTAAGTTGATAGATCAATGTAATATTTTTAACTACTAGGCTCCAGTTATATATGTTCTGTTTCCGTTAAATGGTCCCAATATTAATCTACTGAGTGGTCCAAAGTCAACCCGCTGGACAAAAGACACGCCGCTGGGTCAAAGTCCCACCGCTGGACCAAAGTCACACCTCTGGGCCAAAGTCACACCTCTGGGCCAAAATCACACCTCTGGGCCAAAGTCACACCTCTGGGCCAAAGTCACACCTCTGGGCCAAAGTCACACCTCTGGGCCAAAGTCACACCTCTGGGCGATAGTCACACCTCTGGGCCAAAGTCACGCCGCTGGACCAAAGCCACACCGCTGGGCCAAAGTCACCCCTATTTACGCGAATTCTTTTCAAATCGGTTCATACACCTTCTCTCCTTTTCTAGTCAACTTAGTTTCAGTGCAGGCTATCAACTGGTTTCTGTGTTGTATTGGGTTGGAACGTGATGTTGAATATTTGTTCTATGGTCTCGTCTGAACGTGTTGACTTTCATTGTTTTGGTAAGTCATTGAAGAGGAGTCACTTTTTGGGGAAGTATAATTTAGTGAAAGTCCGAAAAGTAAACGTTGCCGTCCCAAAAATGTTGCAATCCAGGGACCAATGGTCTGACGCCTTGGGGCGGCTGTACTAAGTCACGAAGTTATCCTGGAAAAGGCGAAAATTTCATCTTGAGATGGTCAAAATGTTACCCAATAAGTGTTTTCATGCGACTAATAAGTCACGAGACACTGAAATTCTTGCAGACTTTAAGACATAACCTGGTGATCGAGCAATCCCGGTCACATGATTGAGCAAACTTACCTACCCCAGATGGATATCATTTTGTTATAACCGCCTTTCGTGAACTGGTCGGGCATATATAGGGAAAATAAGGGGGAAAATATGAACGCTTCTTCTTCGGAAGTGGTTCGTAATCGCCTGTATCGTGCGGTCGCGTCACTCGCGTGCATTGTGTCGGACGTCAGCTGGACAAAGGGTCGCTCGGGCCAACTGGCCAGTCACCGCGCGCAACTGACTTACGACGAGGGGTCGCGACGACGACTGGCCTTCGACCCATCCTCTTCTACTTGGACTCCGCGTGCGTCAACATCCTCGCCAGCCACGTGCGAACCACTCCGCGGCAATTCCTCAAATACAACATGCTTCTGAACACGTGTCTGACATGGCACAGTGCCACTGCGGGCTCGGCTATGTACAGCTTAAAATCCACGCGCTGAGGAACATAAAATGACATTGAAAACGTTTACCTAAAATTCGCAGAAATCTGAAAGTCTAAACTACATAAAAAATTTTTTTTTAAGTTTGTGACGTCTTTTTGAACCAATATTTTTCAAGTGCTACGCATTCTTTAAGTGTAATCTCTTGCGCGCAGAACCGAAGTTATAAAAAGTGTGGAATCATAAGCAGTTCTCACTTGCTACACGATTGCTTATCACGATAGCAAGAACTATTCAGTGTTATACTTTTTTCTGTACTTCATATACCTGTTAATTAAGTTAGAGGAGTTAAGCGTTATTGTATACTTATTCAAAATAAAGAAATTTACAGCGGCCATTTCCAAATGGCTGAGGGATGTACACATGAAATCACATAGGACGTTACACGTGTCTATCTTCTTTAGCCTACATAGATGGCGCAGAATTGATCAAAGGTTTACGAACCGTCATAATTATAACACTCTAACAACACGCTGCTACAGCTGTTATAAAAGCAATACCTCATATTTCTTCTTACCTTAATACCATGGGGCAAATGTTATCACCTGAAGTATTAAAAATCACTGACTTTGATTACAACAAAACCGTTCACGCTATGAGAACATACATTTTTAAATAATGTAACAAGTAACAACAATAAAATCTATATGTTACGAGATATTTGCCTATAACAGAGAGAGAGAGAGAGAGAGAGAGAGAGAGAGAGAGACAAACCTCACATCAAGGGAGGTGGGATAAAAAGGTTATAAACAGGGTGGGGAGGAATCCGAGGACTTTTTTTTGAAATTATACCTCTGTTAGTGACCAACCAACTGACCAAAATTCATCTTTACCGAAATATTAACAACATAAAACATTTTATTAACTTGGTTAAGCTTTTGGGTTCAAACTGTTACAAACGTTTTATCTTTGTTTTGACGAGAAGTAACCGTCGCGCATTTTTTTACGTAATTTTAAACGCTCGTTTCTCACATTAAATAGGTTTTACCTCTGTTAATTTACATGGAATACCAATAAATTTTTCCTGAGAGATATACGTCACCATATATTAATATTAATTTTTTTTGACAATCACTGCCTGATGACACTATACGAACATATACATATTAAACTGATAATCTCAAAGTACACTTTTATGAGGAATGGCCGCCATATCCTCAGATTACACTGTTTTTTGTAAACTGTGACACTCGCAAAGGTTTTGCGAAGTCACATTATGTTTACCAATGTTTGTAATGTGTGTGTACCAGAAAATGTACGTTAAAGTTGGTAGTGTATGCTCCAGGGTGCACGAGTATTTTGGCATGGAAGACGGAGCGCGTGGGAGTTAGGCAGGTCTCGACTGGGAGCGGCTTTGACGGGTTTTATGTAAGGTTTACCTTGTTTAACTCTTGTGCCGTGCAGTAAGGTATAGGACTGTAACAATACGCATCATGATGCGAGTTACTGATTGCTGCAGCCATGTCTCACTCAGTTGGTAAACTATAAATATTGCCAAGTGTGAGCTGTCAAGGGCCGTTATTCGCCCCTCACCAGTGCTGAGGCACGCAATGAGGCAGAGAAAATTACTTTCTTCATGGCACAGCGGAGTAGCTTAAAGTTCGAGAGATGAATGGTTCGTAAGATGGATCGCTGAAGGGGTGAGACAAACTGTACCTCCCGTGAAAAAACGGTGCGGCGCATGCTTTTCCCGAAACGATGGAAGCTTCGGAGGCTGCATCGTCCCTTGGACATAGCATTTGAGAACTATTTAGCTACTTTCTTCCCTGAAACAGCATTATGATGTAACCCTCAATTTAACTTAAATATGAACATTTTGATACTTTAGGGCACACGTTTACACTTTCAATAAAAATGTCATATCCCCAAAGAATTAATCCTGGTTTGTTTTGATGTAAATCTAAATGTATAAGGTACTAAGAAAGTTTTTTTTTTTTTTTCAAGTAAAACTCCAGCATTTGAGATATATTTGCAATTTAATGGACGAATGTTTGTGTAAGGAATTTATAGTAGCTTTAATTTAATGAATACAGATATGCTGCAAAGCAAATTAGATACTGTAGCATAAAAAGTCTATGAGAGTTGACATTAGCAGTGACAATTGTGGGGGTGTGGCTTCGTGCGAGAGTATAAGGCGGCTGCTGACTGTTTTGGAGAGGGTCGTTGCCTAGGATTAGAGTTGCAACATACAATTTGCGTCTGACCCAGTCGCAACCCTGGTCGTGGGAGTCAGTGACAGTGGAAGTATAGTGAACGACAAAGCGTAGTTGTTCATTGTCTTTGCGCGAGACTTCACATCTAGCCCGAGATTGGCCTTGATATAGGACTTTCAAGTCTATAGCTTGCGAGTGTAGTTACTGGTACAGCGAGTGATGAAAGCTGGTTTGGTACAGAAATATCAGGAGTCTAAGGTTGTGGTCAGCTACAAGACTTTTCTGAAAACTTATTAAACAGAACGGAGTCTCGTTTGGCAGGTTGTCAGAAATGCGAGATTCGCGGCCACGGATTACGAAGTGTGATTCATTACTCGCCCAGCAATTTGAAAGTCGCCTAGTTGCACGATACGCCACTGTGTACTAGAGAAACTGAATTCACAAAATAACTGCATTTTATTTTTCTGTGTCTGAACTCGACTGTTGCTGGACGGGCAAATAGAGCCGTTAAAGAAATATGAAGCATACCGAAGTTGGACTGGTACGACAGCGAGGGCGTTGTCCAAACAATAAGAATTCCAAACAATGACTTGGTAACAATTTGCCAAAGAAGTTAATTATTTATGTTTATATGAAAACAGGTGAAATATGCATGTTTATAAATCATTACGCATTTCTTTGGTTATAGCCTAAAGGACGAATTTTGCTGTGCTGAATAATCAAACAAAAAATCTGGCACATTCCATGTCAACTTTTTTGACGAATTTCCTTTGTTTATTTTGTACTGGTAGCTAGTTAAAAAAAATTAATAAGTACAAATTTATTAACAATGTAGCTGGCACTCCTACCACAATATGTATCGGTTACAGGCGGGAGCTGAGTGATTGCGCATGTGCTCCCAGGACTTTTATACAACAACCGGCTGATTGGAGGGTTTGAAATATCTTCTCGCCCCGCGCTCACCCCACTTACTGCACCCTGTGGTGAGGGAGGGGCCCATCATGTTAATTAAACGGCCGCGGTAAGTGATTCGAGTGTCAACATTTGCCCTCGGTTGGTAACACAGCGCGCGGGCAAACACCGCTAAACAAACCAACCTGCAGTGTTGCCAACCGTCATCTATGACCACGGTGTGGTATTGGGAGGAGAGGTTTTTTTTTTTTGCCCTCTGGGAAAAGGGGCTGAAGTCAGCGATAATTCCGACAGAGTTCGAAAGCGGGTTGAATGATGGGAATATGTTAAGGGGAAGGGTGAGGTGGGAGATAGGGATGAGAGTAGATACGCTCCAGCGCATTTGTATTTGCAGAGCGGTCGCCCGACCATTGTTGGAACTCTCTTTTCCCTCAGCGCTCGGCTGGCGCTCTGTTTGCGAACACGAGCGCGCTGTAAGCCTACACCGGGACCTCCAGCTATGTGCTAACACAGCACCGGAACACAAACATCTGCTGGTTTCCGCTTCCTTGCCCGCCCGCTCCTTAATCGCTGGCGGCAGTGTCATCCGTTGCCTTCGACTCCTCGTCGCAAGAGGCAGCTCTCGACCCCGCCTAGCGACTTCGATCCCTCGATAATCATTCGTATTCTCGCACCGTGAAGAAGTCCACTTTTGCTGGGATCTGTCTATGTAACTGTGAGTTGGGTGTGCATTTCAGAAACACGTGCTTCGGATGTAATGTACAAGGACAATTAATTTAAAGTCGTGGAAGAAATACCGAATGCCGTAGAATTGTGTGTAGTGACTACCAATTTATACGGCTAAGTTGTAGACGAATACAATTACTTCGGAGAAAATAAATTTCATATGTACGAGGAAAATGTTGCTAAATAATGTCTACGAGTTGAAAAACGATTAGTTAAAATATGAAATAATGAATTTGTTTGCTAACGAACAGCCTTAGCATAATCGTACAATGCCAAGACTCGGAACTAATGTTAGTAAGTAGATGCCAATGAAGTTAGAAGCGTGCACGTCAGTCATGTGTGTGTATGTATGTATGTATGTAGGCTATGTATGTATGTAGGCTATGTATGTATATATATGTAAGTATGCATGTATGTACGTATGTATAAAAGTATGTACGGACGTATGTATGTATGTATGTATGTATGTATGCATGTATGTATGTATGTATGTATGTATGTATGTATGTATGTATGTATACACACACACACAGTGGACAGATATTTCAAGAGACTTACTTCATAAAGTGTTCATGCACGTACGACCTTTGCTACAAACTATCACAAAATAAATGCAACATGGCTAAGAATAGAATTTGATTATGTTTCACATAACATCTTTATTTTTAATTTGCACTATATTATGTAAAGTTGTATAATATTTTAAAATCTGCAAAAGTTCCCGTAAACAGGGTGATTTGTACACAACAACTTAATTAATTTATTCGGCTGGAAATTGCGAAGTCCCATTTGTAGCGTCAAACTTGGTAGGAAGGTTGGGAGTTTTGATTACCTTCTACGAGAAAGCGGATATTTTCGTTCGTTTCTTGATTGCATATGTTATGTAACTGTGTGCAAGTTGCTGTTAAATTGATGCAGTAAAATGTACAACTGCTCTTCCTTGTGAAGCAATACTGGATGACAAATACAGTTACGACAACGCAAAAGGCATACCCGAGTGCATATGTTGTAACTCTCACGACAATACTAGCATGGTACGCAAGTTGAAATCAGTTAGAGGCGAGTGAAAGAGACAGAAAACGTCAATCTCGTCTGCCTGTGGAGTCTATGAGAATGCGGACATGCTCATTGAGGGGTTTGTTGCAGAGACCGGTCACTCGTACGAACCGTGACAGAAAGCTGCGAAAGATATTCACCTGAAGCTATACTCGATTACCGCTGTCATGAATATCAGAAAGCAGATAATGATAAACGATTACGTATTTCCACTGGTTTTAATGCGTTCACTGAGCACAATCCAGTCATACTGCCTGTCATGTGGTTCACTAATGAATCATTGTTCCATTTTTGCGGCTATGTGAACACAATAACTCATGTTACTTGGCTACCAAAAATCCACAAGTTCATGAAATACCCATGTGCACAATTAAATTTGGGCTTTGTGCGCAATCATACAGTGAATAGTATGAACTTTTTTTGTCGTCTACCTACGGATTTTCACGGAGTTTGTTGAGCAACCTGACAATATCGAGTTGAATCAGGATTATTACAAGCCAGACTGTGCCAAATGGCGTACATGACACGCCTACACTGCGCTAACTGCAAGCGTCCTTGACGACAGGATAATTTGCATCGAGGCTTCCGGATCTGACTACAGTAGACGTTTTCCTATGGGGTTTCTTAAAAGAAAACCGTTTATGCCACACGCGCTTATACAGTGGATCATTTGTTATACGGCATTAGTACATTACACACGAGGTCAACGGCATTGATACCACCATCCTTTAACAAGCTGCCAGTAATATGGAACAACGCGTTGAGATATGCCTTATGCGAGAGGAAGGACATTATTGACGTTTGATATATACGATATAATCTCCCAACTATTCTCTAAATGTAACAAATTGTGATTCGCGTACTTCATTTATAAATAAATAGCAAATGCATTTTTTATCAACAAATCTTCCTATAGTAGGAAATGTTCTGACATCTTAATACCAAATGTTTTGCATGTAAACGTAGCTAAATGTTTTGTCACACTATAAAATTAGCCTAATCGCTAACTATAACGAAACTCAAAATAATCAATTTTGACATTTTTTATTCCTACACTAACTCGTGGAAATGTTCTGACAACTTGGTACTAAACTTTTGCATGTAAAAAGTACCAAAAATGTTTTGGTCTATTTCGTGCTGCACAATGAACCTAATCACTAACTATAACAAAACGTAAAATAATCAATTTTTACATTGTTGAAATTATCTCACTGTCACTGTTTTGAAGTGAGTTGTGTTCGACGTTATATAAGTAGAATTTTATACGTTTTGGTTTCATATGTCTTAACATATGTGTAGGTAGAGTTGAGTGAATATATTTTGAGTTTAGCTATTTTTTTCTAAGTAAAAAACATTTCTTCAAGTAAACTATTATTTGTTATAAAGACCTAGGCCAATGCAATTATTTTCTCGCATTTCAATTTTATGTTTCGCAAATTAAATAGTTATCAGTTAAAAGTACATATTTTATCAACCAAAAACGACCTCATAAACTGTTGGTTCTGTTGGTCTGTTGTCCTTAGGTACTATATCTAGTTGTTTACTACAAAATAAGATAACAAATTAGTGTCCACTAATATTTTGTATTCACTGTAAAATAAGTTAAAGAATTGACAGGATTAGTTTTTTTTATATTGTTTACCTACTTTTTTAAAAGTTACTATTTGGTTTCGCATATGCACAAGATGAGGAAGGGTGATTATGTTTATGTTGTTCAAAATATCACGAAAATATATATCACGTTTAAAATTTAAACTGTGTCTTATAGTTTAAAAGAAAATATTATGCAAACAATATATCATTGTCGGAATTGCAGCTCATAAGTATAGTGTTAAGCGAAAATAATCCGTTTCCAGTATCATTTTTTTATGAAAGTAGTATCACAATGAAAGTCAAAACCAGAAAATTAAAAAAAAATAATAATAAACAAGTTATCTAGAGTAAAAAAAAAGTAGGTTGTTCGTGCAGAGAGAATTAATCTGCTGATATCGATCGAGAGGCCAGTGTAACCAAACATTCAAGCCAAAAAAGTGAAGGAAAAGTGGCGGCGTCAAAATTAAGCTGAAGAAACTCTTGCCGAAGGTTATAACATGTTCGTTGATTGCCTCCTGCTTGATAGCTCCAAGAGATGCGCGCGCACCTCGGTGGGTGGGAACAAGTGTTAGCTCTGTTCCTTCCCATCTGACATATGGATTCCTCTTCACCCCTCCGGCCATCTTTTTGGTCGTAGCTGCCTTCGAGGTTCCACCTCACTTGGGCGAGATGCCGCTTCTTCAACGTTGCTTATTCATCACCGCTTATTAACGCTCTCCTCGTCCCATATCTATGAAGGGGGGGGGGGGGAAGGCTTCAAGAATGTTGAACTCGTGTTTCCTGATTTTTGTTCCCGGTCAGAACAAAGCTGAAGACTACAACGAAGAGTAAAAGAAACGGAATAGAGTATTGTTTAAGACACAAAAAGAACTAGCTGTATCTGTACTTTCCTCAATTACTCACACGTATGTGGCAATTCGATCAAGTGAAGTGATGGTTTCGAACTACACGTCTCAGATAGGACATCTCGCGTATTTCAGTGCAGTTCGTGTATTCGCGCAATTGTAAGGTAACTTCTTGTCTCCCGTCTCGAGTTGACAAGCAGGTAGCAGCAAACATGAGATGCTACTTCTGCAGTGGCAGCAGTGCACGAAACCGTGCGATGAAGGCAATTTTTTTTTATAGTTTTAGAGAGCTCTTTGTTTGCCGCATTTTTTCTGTTTTGTTTGTTAATTCATTGTTCGCTGGATTTTTATTTGTAATATTAAAAGGCCAATGCTACACATGTCTTTAAACTGCTGATAAATATATTTATTGACTTATTTTTCAAATGGCGAAGTTAAGGCATGTAGCCTTCTCTTACACTTAAGGTAAACTGTGGCAATGTGTATAATCAAATATTAGTTTCTCGGCAGAAATAATAAACATTACATTAATTTTATTGTGGACTCAAATGTTAAATATAGGGATTTTAATTAATAAACTTAGTTTGTAAGTCACACGGGAAAATATATACTAATCAATGACAAAAGAATACAATGTGGAGTACGGGAAATCTGAGCAGGGCCTTAGGAAGTGGCCACTATACAGTATAGAACTGAATGGTGGAAAAGCTCGCAGGTACTGGTAGCCAGACAAATCAAGAACAATTAGCATAGCAACCATTCTTATATTGTTCATACCAGGTGCGTACAACGACCGTGAAGGTTGAGATGGTAAACATTTGAACTGACGATAAACCAACATGAAACTCTGACCTTCGGATCCAATTCAGATTCTCAGATGCATGGTGATACGTATGCAGGGTTGTACATCGTTAAGGCGCCCGCCTGCTGGCCTAATGTTTGTGTAAGTAAGACACAGCGCCAAGGGCGTTGTTAACTGGCTCATCTGGTGCGGTATCACTTTTAGCGCAAGACACTCAAACGGCGTTCAGTGGTAGTGTTGATCATTCGTTTGACTGACATTTTCTGCGGTGACCAAAATCTTTTATATGTGGATAGTTTTAAGTTAGGTCCATTGCACGCTTCTAGAATAGTTTCACACGAATCCCGCGAGTAGATTTTCAAATATCACAGGTTGAAAAGGTTGTTTTTAACCATTTGGAAGGGCTCCGAAATTATTTTTCTAATCGACGTGATGCTTCGAAACCTCCCTTCCGTCATATTTTGAAGTGTTCTGTTCTTGAATTGATATGATGGGCATATGTGAAATAGTTTCGTAAAAAAAACTTATTTACGAACACATCGCAACGTATCTTAAGGGTGTTCAAGTGCGATAAAATCGTAATTTTATATTTACATTAAATAGTGTTTGTTTTTTATACAATACTTGTGAGTAGAGTTTCCTCTTACGAAACAATTTTAACTCGCATAGTTTTCTCATAACGGTGCGTCAAAGTCAAAATTGGCATGTTCTGTTGACATGCAAGTAGTGAAAACCAATTGACTTACGTACGTGAAATAATTCACAATGAAATAACATGCCACGGGCTAGGTATTAAAACATTTTTAAACAATCACGTGAGCAATTTTTGTATTTTAAAAAATTGCTGCATTTTCAACTTATTTCCTGTTATTTTGCGATTTTTTTTTTTAATTCCAAAATATTACGTTATGGTCTTTTAAATACTTTATTACTTAGTTCATGGGATTTAATATCACGGTGAATTTTTTTATTCAAGTAGGTCAGTTGGTTCTCACGATTTGCATGGCAACAGAACAAGCAAATTTTGACTTTGGCGCACCGTTGTGAGAAAACTATGAAAGCTAAAATTGTTTCGTAAAAGGAAACTGTACTCTCAAGTATTGTCTACAAAACTAACACTATTTCATACATATATAAAATTATGATTTTATCGCCCTTGAACACCCTTAAGCACGTGGTAGGCAAGACCCTTAATGGTCCCCGGAAGTACGTCACAATGTGCGTGCTACTTGGGTTGCCTACCTGTTGGCGTTGTCGTACTCCGACTTGAGTGCATATATCACGTGTTCGCACTCGTGAACCTTTTTTGTTCCGTATGTCGTCCCAGTTCTTTATTCACTACGATGGGTCGCTACAGCCGTACCGGTACAGAAATCCACGCATTATAACGGAGGCGACGCTATGTTTCCAACGCTTGGGATAGGATGTGATGGTCACAATTTCTTACCTGCATAAGTTTCATCATGAACCTGAACTGAATTCGGAAGGTCAGACAGAGTTCCATTCGTAGTAGATGTTGATTTATCGTCACTTCACGAGTCCATAAAACACATTCTTTTCCATACTATTGACAATAGAGGTGTGGTTGCTATACTAATTGTTCTTGATATAGGTCTGGCTAACTGCACCTGCGAGCTTTTCCGACATTAACAGTCCAACCTGTATAGTGAATAACCTATTGCCCTAAATAACTATTAATTAAATTTCACTGCGACCCATTTTCTGAACTACAAACTGAACATCGTAAACAAATGACGATAGTTGGTACAGTAATAAATAAGATGCCAATTTTGTGACACTAATTTGTTCACTTACAACAAATAAAGTTTATATATCATGTTACATTTCACATTAACACAGGCTTCGCATACGGAAATTTCTATAACATGTAAATTTTGCTCCTTGAAAGAAAAATCTGCTTAAAATTTTTAATATTGCTGAAAATTTATTTAGACAGCTAAAATGATCAAACAATCTAATGGTAACTCTCAGAGCAATATTTATGTTACTTCCAATCAGATAACTTTTTTTTTAAATGTAATTTCTAATTTTTTCTCGTTAGCTTAACGAATTTTCTTTCAAATGATGCTCATCGTGAAATGTATTTTTAACAGACTTCGTTCATCCAACACGTATCGCTGATATATACGTAAGCCATATATTATTAAGAATTACTGTGGATTATAAGTATTCACTAAACTAGTACACTGTGTACCAATGTACGATCACCCAGATTATTCAGGCGACCAATGAATATACATCCTTAAAGTAACAGATTATTGTGGTAGAGTAAATCTTAGAAATCGTGCTAAGAAAGAATATTAATGTAATCCATAAAGTTAAAAGGTAATACAGTACACTGTCACCAGGAACATTAAGTGGAATCATTGCCAGTTATATAACATTGTGTATAACGTAACTGTTCTTCTGTATAACTGATACGAACTTTGAGCATGCACTACGTAAGACACGAAAGTTTGAGCATGTACCACGTAAGAAGAAGATGTTGTCGAGATAGTACAAGGTACAGTTCCCCTCCATTTAGGAGAAGGCTTGCACAGAGTTACACCCCACAACAAGGAGTGTTGTACACGACATTAGTGTCTTACTCACGGCCCTCAACTTGCGTGCCGCGTGCATAAACAAAAGTATAAAGGTAACTGTATGAATCTCTAACGAGAGCTCGCTGAGTATTAGCACAGGAGAGAGGAACTGCTGCAACGCAGCCGATGACTAAGCAGTATGAGTAGAGATGATGGTATATCGCGGGAAAACTTGACTGATTGCTGGATTTCAACAGACGTTCAGTTTACCAGAAGATTACTGGATTCCGCTACTACTTGGAGCTGTTACCCTATCTGACTGAGCCAATAAGAATCCCGATATTGCAATATTTGATGCCTGTTATTGGTCTGTTGGCAGCTACGTTTTCTCAGACGTATATCACCAAATTATATATGTTGCAGTTAACTACAGTGTTTTCAAGGCTATGTTGGCACAAAATATTTTCGCGATATACCATCATCTCTAAGTATGAGCCAATAAGGGAACTGCTGTAACGCAGTTCATGACTAAGCAGTGTGAGCCAATTGGGTAATTGACGTAAACCTTTCCGTTAATACGATTAACAAATCTCTCGTTTCGTTTGAGATTGTGGCAGTTTGAGCACCCGACAGCAGATGCGGAACCAACTTAATAATCTTCTCACGTCATTTCAGTCATAATTGGTAGCGAGATATTAATATAAATACAGAAAAGCGCCACTAAAAAATTGAAATTAAGAATGTAGTGAATTATCTTTGTTTTTATATTCAAACCAGCGGTCCCCCGCGGCTTTGCTCGCGAGTATTATTTGTAACTGACAATATTAACTTTAATTGAAAAACCTATTTGTACACAAGATTTGTACTTCAGTCATCAATA
This sequence comes from Medauroidea extradentata, assembly GCA_003012365.1. Taxonomy (NCBI): domain Eukaryota; kingdom Metazoa; phylum Arthropoda; class Insecta; order Phasmatodea; family Phasmatidae; genus Medauroidea; species Medauroidea extradentata. The sequence continues at coordinate 10,160 of PNEQ01127508.1, read as the reverse complement.
GAGGTACATAAATTTCGCAGACACATTCCAGGTCAGGTTGAACGCCAATTATGTATACTTCATTGTCATGTCTGTGACTTGCTGGCGGCTGTTACAAAACGCGTTTGACTACTGCAAGCCAGTAGTAAATAAGGAAATACTGCGAAGTTCTATTGCTTGCTACCTGCTTGTACGGTTATAAGCCAATAGATAATCTATTGTGGCCAGTGGATGTATAGGACTGACAAGTCTAAGCTGCTGCCAGATGAATCCGCGAAATTAACGTACCTCTAGTCATCAAGTGTTAGAATGTCCAAACGGCTAGTTGAACTAACTCTGCAGCAGGATAAGTAACTATAGCTGTCCACGCGAAAAGTAGTCTTAAGTTTGTCCCTGCCACTAACAGCGACTTCGCCTGGGCCTTATTTATAGCCCTGCCAATTTGACGTTGTGGGGTAGTTACAGACACCTAAGGTAAGAGGTTACTCGAATGAAAAACATATGTTTATCCTGTGCACAACCAGTGGTGACGGTGCCCTCAATTATATATTTTCAAAATATTCACTTTAACTTTATTGGAATTACAAAGTTTCAGTGGGTAAAGGTTTCGCGGGAACGTATTTGGTGCCCCAAACCTGAGATTAGTGCGATGACATATCGCCGTTTTACTGCCAAAAGTGACAAAGTCAAAATGAGATAAAATTATAAAAATGCTAGGAATATGTGTATATTGTTCACGAACAATTGACCAAGTTTAAAGTCTAATCGTCGTTTCGTACTGTTGTGTCACAGTATAGTAACTTACCACATTTTTGTTAATATCTACAATTTAATACTGTTTTTAAACGAAATAGCATTTATGACTTAATCAGTTTTGGCAGTATACCGACGATATGTCAGCTGATATTGTAGAGGAACCTAAGTGGAAAGCGAACTGCCATTTTGCCCCTTTTAAAGACTACATGTAAACTGCACTTATTCGATCTCCCTTGCAATTTTTGTGTGTCAGAATTGAACGTTCGCACGTAGCTTTTAACGGAATTCGAGCCCGGAATTTAGACCTGAGTAACAAACAACTGCGTCACTTAACGTCGAAATAATTCATGAAAATAAAATTTTATTAAAAAAAATAAAATATCTGTGTCCTGGGCTCATATAGGTTGTACAATACCACGTCTTCATAAGTTACTGTAGAGTGAAACTCCTGTAAAGGTTGTTTCTCGCTGCTCGTTCCTGCTTTTCGGATCGTCTGCCTTGAACATTGACCGACTTAGTTTTATTCTTAATAATCACGTTTCTTATAAAGAAAAAAAATACATACACATTTTTTAAAAATATTTACGAAAGCATCACTCTGACGCGAACAACGCCTCAATATCGCTTATGGTTAGATTGATATCGTGGGTTGATGGAAAACAAATTTTGTGCTTTTGTCGAATTTCGAAATATTTTAAATTTACATCTCAGACATTTGTATAAGTATCCAACTGAAGTGTAAATCACATTGCTAGCCCGTTCAGTCGAATCAAAATCGATCATTCACTAAAAAATCACATATCACCCCTGCACAGTATTGAGAAATCGTATTTCGAAAAATCTGAAAACAATTTTGCGATAATTTCTGTAATCATCATCCTGAAGCAAAAATTAATTGTATATCTCGACGGGTTCGATAGATATCGAGGATTTATCTAAAACAAGTTCAAGGTCTTTTCACCGCCTAAGAGAGTAAATTTCGAAAAACCCTTTAATCACGTTTTAGAATACTTTATTGATATCTCGTTGACGTAAAAAACACAACATTAGCCCGCTGGTTTCAAAATATATCGACGATAAATAGAAAACGCTTTTCACCACTTTTCACTTCCTTAAAGGGCGAATTTCGAAAATTCCATAAATTTATTTTTAGGTATTTGAGTAAGTATCAATCCTAAACAAAAATGACGTCTCTATATAAAAAGCTATGGGATCGGTATATACAGAATGTGAGTCGAAAATTCACATAACCCCTTTTTTAACCAGTTTAGGGCCGAATTCGGAGTTGATATTTACTTCAAAATATTGCTTACGTAAATACCCAAAAAATTGTTTTAGGTTTTTTTTTTTTGAAATTCGACCTCCAGGCAGTAAAAAGGGGCAAAAAGTGTTTTTTTTATGAATCGTCTATATCTTTGAAACATCTTTGAGTCCTGTCATAGACATTTGTAAAAGTAACCAATTAAAGTTAAAATCACGGCGATAACCAATTGTGTTTCAAAGATATTGACGATTCATAAAAAAAACACTTTTTGCCCCTTTTTACTGCCTGGAGGTCGAATTTCAAAAAAAAAAAACCTAAAACAATTTTTTGAGTATTTACGTAAGCAATATTTTGAAGTAAATATCAACTCTATATCCCAAAGGGTTCGACAGATGTCGATAGTTGATTGGAAACACATTTAAGGTCTTTTCACCCCCTTAAATATTGATCTTCAAAAAATCCTTAAATTGGCTAATATGCATTTTTAAGAGTGTCCTACTAAAATAAAAATCACGATGATAGGCCGTCGGATTCGAGCTCTATTGACGTTTCTTCGGAAACACGTTTCACCCCTTTTCGCCCCCTTAGAGGTCGAACTTCGAAAAAAAAAATCTCGTCTTAGTGCTCGCCTACGACCTGAGGGGAACCCCCACAAAAAATTTCACGATTCTAGGTCCAGTAGTTTGGGCTGTAGTTTGATATGCTAGTCAGTCAGTCAGCTTTCATTTTTATAGATATAGAGATTAAAACCAATTTGCTATATTAAAATGCGCGTGCTGCACTGACATAATTCTGTCTTTCAGTGTCGCGAACTAACTTCTTGTAAACACGACATTTTTCTTTCGTAACATCATGCTTTCAAGTCAAGTTTTTAACATAGTGACAAAACTTCCACAAATTTAACGACTATGAGCCTGCCACTATGTAAAATATTACATTTAATGAACTTGACTATGTAAAATATTTATATTTTGTTACAGTTAATTTACACCATATTGCATAAATGCTTCACATCAAGGAAGAATTAATTGATCAAATATATTTATTTAGAGTGACGAGAGATAAAAAAGAAAACGTTATTACAATTTGACTATAAAATGTATAGTTATACACGTACGACGCATAAGACCATCTCATATGTTTGGTCGTCTCGTATTTTTATACAATAAGATCGGGCATGGAATCAATCTATATATGACAGCCTGCGAGCTGTTTGCATTAAATAGTATAACGTTTTGTTCAATTCACGTACGCTTTAACACGGAGGAATTTGGATTCCAATATGGCCACAAATCAATTAAACGAGCAGATAACAATGGTTGGCGTCATACCAAAAGTGATCAAGGCAAAATAATCGTAGCCTGAAACTTTAATATTTTGCAAAGCACCTATTTAAGTGCCTATTCAACAATTTTCTTGGTTACCAGGCGGCTTCCATAAGACAAATCCTGGTTGGAGTATCGACTTGGGAGATCGCCTGAGCGATCAGCATTCGATTCCATGGCGAGTTAATGTGTTGTTATGTTTTTTTTTTTGCATAGGATATTACATCACAGTGTTTGTACCTGTAGGCTAGTTCGGGAACATCTGTATATGGATGGAATCACCATGTTCACAGGCTGATTTCAGGTGTGGTGCAAAAATAACGCATGTATTTGACTTGCGTAGTTTAAGTGGTGGAAGTGGAATGGCGTGGTGTGGGGCCCGTTGTTTTGTAGGTTACAGCGTCCAGTTACAGAAGCGATGGTGCCATGGACCGTGCATCATCACGTTTTCGCTGTTAAAACATTTCTTCAAAAGTAATGAGCCTGTGATCACAGCCCATACGTGCTTTTTGCGCCATCCTTTACAAAGCGCAAATAAACTAAATACGTCTCGCGATGAATTCCCGAGCACGAGGGCCACGTAGAGTTCCTGATTGCTGGAGAGAGAGAAAGAGAGAGAGAGAGAGAGAGAGAGAGAGGGAGGGAGAGAGAGAGAGGCGTGATGGCGCGGCGAGCGAGGATGACCCTCGATGAGTGAAGCTGGAGAGTGGAGAAAGTATCGCCGGCCGCGCACAGGGCAATGCCTGTGTGTGCGCCTCGAGGTCGGGTTACAGAGTGATGGCAGCGCATTTACGGCCTGTCCGGAGCAGTTGATGGGCCTCGAAGCGTCCACGGCCACGGAATCAGGAGGGGCAGGGGGGTGAGGTGGTCCACAACACGAGCACACGACCACCCTTGCAGTGGCCTGCGGACACACGGCGGATCATGGAGCTAATCAGAACGAGGAAGAGCGAGCGAGCTGCTCATTACCATAACAAGATAAAAATATATACTGCATGTCGGATTGGCCAACACGGACTCCAGAACGAAAGCAGTTTAAACCTAATTAGGTTGGCCTGGGGGCAAATGTGGCTGAATATCTGGATTATTATTTATTTATTTTTTTTACAATTAATGAGATTATTTTTAATTTTTAATTGAAATGACGTGGTGTATAAATTTGCAGTTTATTGAAATATACAAGATTTCGGAGGCAGTACACAAAAACGTAAATATAACAATCCTGTAAAATACTTGTTACCAATATTGTGAGCAAATATTCTGGCAGAACAACGTGTATCTGGTGAACAGTTTCTGACGCCGTATTTTCGAACATTCAATTCTGGCGAGTGAGTTTGTGGTTAAGGAATGTGTTTTTTTCTGTTTAAAAGTTTAGCCTAATCTCTTGGGAAAATATATTAACTACGACTGCTTTTATTATAATTTCAGTTTTAGAAAATGTGTGTGTGTGTGTGTATATATATATATATATATATATATATATATATATATATATATATATATATATATATATATATATATTTATATAATGACATTAAAGTAAGAATGCAAATATAAAATAAAGGCGAAAATAATAAGACAAATACTAATTAAAATTCCATATTCTGAAAATAATCCGTCATGTACTTTTATGTTCGTCGTCATACACGGAATTCGAGTGTTGAATAGTATTTGTCTGCGTTAATATTTTCACATTTACTTTATTTTCGCGTTCTTACTTTAATGTCATTAATCCTAGAATGAATAAGTGTTAATAGATAGGCATCACAAAAACAATTTACTCGCATTAAGGAGCACCCGGGTTTGAATCCTGCATCCCCGATTTCGGATTTCCATTGTTTATTTGCAAGATCAGTATCTGGTATGATTCAGCATGACGGTTTCCCTCCATGTTCTCGGTTCTCTAAACCTCTGGGTCCATCTCTAATGATATCGCTATCACGCGACGTTTGGCACGTACACGACCTTAATTCCTACCAAATTAATGGTATATGAAATAACCCAGTTTCCAAGGGTTTTTAGTGCTGGAGACGAACGACAACGAATTTAATTATACATTATCAAATACATTCTGAACAACACACAATATCTCGTATCTTAATACTGAGCGTGTTTATTCAGAGTAATAGCAATACCATTGTTTGTATGCAGCTGCAGAACATTAAACATATCGCGCAGTGTTGTTTGAGTACCTCCATGGTTCGTGACGCACGGGAGGGAAATTACTGGAAGAGTCAAAGATCCCTTCAATCACAACCAATCTGATAATGACTGTATATCTGTCAGAGCGTTCGCTTGCTAAGTGAAACAGCAGTAACTGACAAGTCTTGCTGGCCGACAGTCACGTATTTAAATGAGACTTAATCCTTGAGTCGAAAGTTATGGGACAGGCCGCTATCCGGCCAATTTAACAGCACAGTAACAAACTGACCCCTGGGGTTAATGAGGTGGTGGGTGCCGCATTGCACTGCCACAGCAGGTCAAGCAGGCCGAGCTGTAAAGTGACAGCACTTCGTGTATATCCCTCGCCCCTGCAAATAACTGCTTCGGTAAATTACACCCTGTCAACAGTCTCGTCTCCTCGTCTTTAATGGGCTTCCCTACGTACGTTTGAAATGTGTTTCAGCACAATCATTTCTTTTTATTTCCTTTGAATACACCACTTAACGTATTTTTCATTTGCATATCTACTAAAACACATAAATCAGACTATATTTCTATAATTTCAAACATTCAATGAGCTTATTAGAAAAATTATATAAGAGTGCCTCAAAATGGCAAAAAAACGACATTTTAGACTGCGGTATATGCGAAAATACCAAAAGCATTTGAAAAACGCACAAGCGTGTCTTTGACGTTAAACTATACACCCCAAAAATGAAATAATAAGTTCGTCACTTAGAGTCCCATATGAAAAATAAATAATAGTAACGGAATACATGCCACCTGAGCAGATCGCGAGTAGAGGCAATACACACGCCAGTCAAAGGCACTCTTAGCACAACATCGATGTTGTGTCTCACACAGACGCAGCCTGTCTACGCAGCTATATTACTGACCGCAGTTTTTCTTCTGGAAGAGTGAGAAACTGTAGCTACTTCTAAAGGAGTAAGGTAAAAAAACTTAATTTTGCCTATCTTGCACACAGGTACGGCGCCAATTCACTTTTTAGGTTCGTTGTTTGTCCGTAAACATTAGTCAACACGCTTCAAATAAATACCAGCTCAATAAAGAAGACACTGCCAATTAAAGTTATGAAAATACTGCGTATTCTTTGTTTCTCTACTTCAAAGAACATAACATGCAATCTGAAAATGCTATTTTTTTTAGCCCACTTTCCGAACGAAAAAGTAGGCTTATGAGATAACCTTGTGTGTGTTTCTGTGTGTGTGTCCCAAAAACTTTTTAACCAGTGGACCGAATTTCATCAAACGTTGTACACATACAGTATATAGCAACCTGACTTGACTTATAAATACATATTTTGTTTACGCCATTTTAATATTTTCAAAGTGGCGGCCATGTTTTATATTTTTAGCATAATACTACATACCTTAGGAAGTATTTTTCAGAATTTCATAAAACTTGGTGCACAAATACTTCTTTCATTCTGTGTTCACATTTTTTCAATGGCGGTAATTTTTATAATTTTAGTAGGCTATAGTATTACATAGCTTAGGAAACATTTTTCAGAATTTAATCAAACTTGGTACTCATATACTACATACAAAGCTGGCTTGACTTATGTATATTTCGTTCATCCTGTGTTTATATTTACAAAATGGCGTCCATTTCTTAATTTTTAGTACAGTATAAAAAAGTATTTTTCAGAATTTCACCAAACTTGGTACACATATACTACATACAAAGCTGACTTGGATTTTGTGTATGTCTTTCATCCCGTGTTTATATTTTCAAAATGGTGGCCATTTTTATACTTTTAGCATAGTACTTCATATCTTAGGGAATATTATTCATAATTTAATCAATCTTGTTACTCATCCACATACAAAACTGGCTTGACTTGTGTGGATTTCATTCATCCTATGTTCATAATACAAAATGGCGGAAATTTTTATATTTTTGGCATACTATAAAATATCTTAGGAAGTATTTTTCAGACATTCATCAAACTTGGTACACATATATTTCATCAAAGCTAACTTGACTTTCGTGTATTTCGTTTATCCTATATACATAGTTTCAAAATGGCGGCAATTATTTCATTTTTTAGAGTAATATAACATATCTTAGGAACACTGCCGTAGAATAACAGATCTGGACACTCGCCTAGAAACTTCACCCCCTCGTTGTTTGGCTGCAGTTCGCCAAGTTACCGAGAATGTTGTTCTTTATTGACGCTGCAGTCAGGGCGGTCGGGCTCAAACTCCGCCCACTTCCCTCCCACAAAGATAAACAATTTATCAAAACGTATTTTTTATCAGTTTATGAAATACTTCCTTCGCTCACAATTTTAAAGCATGGCCCCAGCAATCTTTGTTTACTTTATAATGCTAGCAATGGAAAAAAGTGGGCGGAGTTTGAGCACGACCGCCCTGACTGCAGCGCCAAAGACGAACAACATTCTCGGTAACTTGGTTAACTGCAGCCAAACAACAAGGGGTCAAGCAAAATACATTGCTAGATAGGAGACTGTCCAGACTTGTACTTCTACGACCGTGCTTAGGAAGAATTATTTACTTTTGTGTATTTCATTTATTCTGTGTTCATATTTTCAAAATGGCAGCTATTTATATATTTTTAGTATAGTATTACACATCTTAGGAAATATGTTTCAGAATCTCACCAAACTTGGTACACATATAGCTTACTACATACAAAGCTGACTTTACTTGTGTGTATTTCGTTCATCCCATGTTCATATTTTTAAAACGGCGACCATCCGTATATTTTAGCGAAGTGTTACACAATAGTAGCAATTTTTATTTTTATTTTGCATAACATGCCATATGAGTTAAGAAATTTTTTTTAGAGATTTCATCAAACTTGGATAACATATACTACATAGCCCACAAAGCTAACTTGACTTTTCTGTATTTCGTAAACACGTGTTCATAACTTTTTAATGCCAGCCATGTCATATTTTTGCGTAATATGATATATTTTACTAAGAGAATTTCATTTCTCTGCGCTGAAATCATATCTGCAGTAGCTGAATAAGATGATAAAAGCTACCTTTTACTCAAAATTTTCCAGGTAAATAACACAGTAAAAACAACTCACCGTGTTCCACCATGGTGCCAACAGAGGATGGTGTCGCATTCTGCGTGGATGCGACACACTACGATGTGATCTTTAAACGATTCTTGCGATGGGGGTGTATTATAAACTGAACTATTTCTAATGACGTCTGAAATCACTACCTAAATGTTTCTGAGTCACATAAAACCCACAACAAAACGAAATGAATGCCCAGTAATATTTGTTGTAAACAAACATACAGCATTCGTACAATTCCAAAACGGAATGTAGTCGTTTTAGCCATAAACACGACACAAAACCAAAAGTATAACAAAAAACAACTAAATCACGTATGTGTAAAATTGACCTAAAACTGTACAAGAACTACGCGAGCAACACAATGAATGTAAGCATAGACGACACTAGAAAGATAACACTGACGAAAGTAGCTGGATTGCTTTGACAGCAGAAGTTCACAACTGAATAACATCAGACGGCATTGCGTACCTCGGATCCATGTGTAACTGTCTTGGTGCTTTGGTTTTTGTAATCATGTAATCACCGCTACCACTGCCTCAATAAAGTTCTAGAGTCACACAATGTATTCGTCAGTGTGCGCAAATGTTATTGTCCAGCAGTATAATATTTATTCAATGAATTAAATTTTATGTCTAATGTTCTTTACAAAAGTCGGTACCTTTTAAAAAATTATCTTCTGTCTACCTGCAGTGTGCAGTATCTTCTACGTACAACTGTCTGTGTTCTGGATTTGCGCCGAGTGCGCTCTAAGTGCGGGGTTTGGGGGCACCTGGCTGCGAATTAGTGACCATGATCGCCGATCTGTGGATAGTTTTGTCAAGAAGTGTGCGACGTATCCTGTGTTCTGTGCAAAACACCTTCCCTCCCTCCTTGCGCGTGCGCTGTGGGGCCGCGGCCGAGGCGCCCACATCGCTGCAATTTTTCTTTCTGTTCCTACGACGCAGCGGATGGGAGAGGTTAAGGTAGGTAAGCGTGCTCCTGTTTGTCTTAAGGGCGTTCAAGTGGGGAAAAATTCATAATTTTATATTTGTATAAAATAGTGTTAGTTTTGTAGACATTACTTAAGAGTACATTAACGTCTAACGGAAAAAAATTAGCTCATCTAGTTTTCCCGTAATGTCACTTCAAAGTCAAAATTTACATATTTTTACTTCATACAAAACTTGAAAACCAGTAAATATAATGAAATGGAAAAAATCTCATCAAAACTACACGTCACCGTCTACGGCTTGAAGCATATACAAACACATTATAAAATATTTCTGTGTTTAAAATTAATTTCTAAAAGTACCAAAAAAAATTTAAATTTTGAAATTTTTTATTTAACATAAACATTTTTTGTAACGGGTTTTAAATGCTACAGGCCATAGACAGTAACGCGTAGTTTTGATATGATTTTTTTTCATTTCATTATGTTAACTGGTTTTCAAGTTTTGTATGAAGTAAAAATATGCAAATTTTGACTTTGAAGTGCCATTACGGGAAAACTAGATGAGCTAATTTTTTTCCGTTAGAGGTATATGTACTCTCAAGTAATGTGTACAAAACTAACACTATTTCATACAAATATAAAATTATGTTTTTTCCCCACTTGA
>PNEQ01127502.1:0-28878 GCA_003012365.1 Medauroidea extradentata | reverse complement strand
ATTTTTGTCTTTTGGCATTTGAATCTCGGATCGAAATCTTCAAACCACCACAATTGGCGGTTTGACGTAAGGTTCGAGTCGATCTCAGTTTCAACTTCGATCTTACATGGTGCAACAGTTGTATGTCTCGATCTAAGATCGAATCTGAATTCAATCTCGGATCCAGTGACAAACCTCAATGGTGCAACCGGCCCTAAGTCTTTCAAACTGTCAACTTTCCCAGTAATAAATAAGCGTACATAGTTACTTGACAAAGTCACGTTACAAAAAGTTTTAAATTTCTCGTTAATATTTTATAGCCGTCTGAATACAACCTGGTATTTTACTAGCCGCGGGCCTTAGTATTCACGTAGGAGCGGGAGAGGGGAACCTATCGGGATTGGCCAACCTACCGTTATGTTTAACTTATCGGAAGCATTCTCGGATACACAGCATGGAACTGTAGGCCAATCACAGACTTCAAGTGAGCGAAGAGCAGTTTGGCGTTTGCCGTGCCGTCAGAAAAGTAATAGATAGAACTTTCCATGGGTCTGTCTACCCATCACTGCAACGTTGAAAAACATTGCTGTACTGGGAGCACTGATAGGCTTGAGTTTGTGGACGTACGAGTGACTAGTTATTACTAGTTACCCTTGTTTTTCGCGGAAATAATTTTGCTTCACTTTGTTTCCATGCCTTACGTGCACATCTGCAGTTCTGCTTCGTGGTCAGCGATTGGATATTTGAACTGTCACGAGCCTTGAGATTCTACCGGCAAATCACAGACGTGTGGTGTTGCAGGAACGTTATTGTAATTGGCTCAGTCAAATCAGATACGGCTCTTCGCATAGACACGCTGCTAATAACCACTAAGCGGAATTGTAGATGTGCACGTAAGACACTGACACAAACTGGGGCGTAATTCTTTTCGCGAAAAAACAGGGTCCCTAGTTATTACACACACACACACACACACACACACACACACATACTACCATATAACTGTTCCTAAGACTGAGAGCGGCTTCATTGGTCGCTGGAGGCTGCAGCTCAGAACACTGTTCACATTGTATGTAAGCGGAAAAAAAAAGGTAAAATTCTAGATTTCCAGGTAATCGGTTACATTTGTTGAACATACATTGCATGTTTACGTTTCTTGTTGATCAATAGATCAATAAATTTCTCTCGTGTACCCATACATACACATACGTGTGTGTATATGTGTGCGTGTGTATGTATGTGAAAATATGTGTATAGGTCTTTCGGGATGAAGTGAGCACTAAATATTTAACCTTTGAAAGAAATCACTAGCCGTTACTGCATATAAGTCAACATTAACAATAGTTGCCTTACTGCTTATATGGTTGGTAGCGAACTACAGTAAGTAGTTCCGTGTAATTTCCTATTTAACTACAACAATACTGAAATAAAATCAACTAAATTTGACATGTGAGTGTTTTACATAATTAATACAATTATTTTTATCAAACTATATAGGTTTTTACCGACTGCTCAACTTATCTCAAAAGCGCAAGCATTAAGTGACGTGTCCTGAGAGGTAAGACATTTCCCGTCGTTAAGACGTTCCACGCGGAAAGACACGAATTGTTTGAAAACAGAAATTTAGCAGGGTTTTTTGAGTGCTCATTTTATTCTGAACCGCCTATACATGTGTATATGGGTGTATATGAGTGTACAGTGATCGACCGCTTAGCTCAGCAGTTAGCAGTTCTGGCCGCTGGACCAAGGGTTCGAGTCCCGACCGGGGAGGTGTCAATTCCTCAGGTAAAGAACTGGGTGTTTGTGTTCGTCTTGTCTGATTACATCAAGTCACAGTATAATTACAGACTACAACAAACAAAATACATATTACTTGGGGTCGCTTGGATATATCAACTTAAAATGGGGAGGAGGGGTTATGTTTGGTGCAGTGGCGAAGCGATAGCCTTGTCAACGTACCAAATATTTTTATTTAAAAAAAATTGATTAGAGCTCTTGGCGGGTGTGCTAAGGGTCCCGGGTACGATTCACTGCCGGGGAGATGATATTTAATTCTACCACCCTGGGTTCAGGATTGTATGTTGTTTGCCCAATCATCTCCGTCAATGGCTAATCACCGCAGTACCACCCCCACCTAACAGCCCCATATGTTCTAGGACAGAGAGAAAGGTTTGGTACAGTCAACCATATATGTGTCCGTACATGGCGAAACAACCGTGTAAATGTTAAATCAACCAAATATATTGTTGCATGGCTTGTTCCCTCAACAAGAGAGTTTAGTCCTGTTAAATATGCACTTTGTTTCACCAACCAAACCAATTTTTACGTGGTTCACAGGTTTTTAGTTCGATAAAATACGTATTTGTTTCGCCATGTACAAACCTATATATGGTTAACTGTAGCAAACATTTTTCTCAGTGCTCCCTGAAGCCTTCAACTTCCAAATACATGGAAACGACGGAGTAAAAAAATATACGGGCGTGTGTGTATTTTATGCCTATAATGTTAAAGGCTAAGGGTGTTATCAGTGAGTGAGAGATTTGGTCAGCGCTTAACATCGAGGTCTTCAGCGCCGGTGAGAGGTGATACGATGTGAGTATGGAGCAGCGCCGGAATGAAGGTGCGGGGGAAACGGGAGATCCCCGAGAAAACCCGCCGACCAGCGGCATCGTCCGGCACGATTCCCACATGCGAAAATCCGGGGACAGACCCCGCTGGGAATCGAACCCGGATCGCCTTGGTGGGAGGCGAGAGGTCTGACCCCTCGGCCACCGCGGCCCCTACATGAAAAAAAATATATATAATTTTCGTCATATGCACCTAGTAAAAATAAGGTACTACATGTCTATCACCCATTCCGAAGATGAGTGGTGTGGGGTAATGCGACTTTTGGTACAGCCTATATAATTTCATGTATTTTTTAAAATAACAAAAAATTCCAGACATGTCGTAGTTTGAAATTCGTCCATATGTTCGTCATCATAAACAAATTTCGCTTCTCCTTAATCCTACGTTTGTATTTGTGCAGTGTAGCCTTTACAACATCTAAGACGGCCTTTCAGCTAGATTGTTAGCACATGTGCGACCATGAGTGAGCGTTTACTTCAATGTGACACTTGACAGATGTTCAGAACTGCAGGCAGCCATGAAACCAGTAGTAAATACAACCCTGCAAGCTGTGCCTCACTTCCTCACGTCTGTTACTTGGCGACACATTCTCTCCGTCCTACGTCATAACTTCCCCACCTACCCCTCCTTTCCCTCTCCCCACCACCCCCTTCCTCCAACAAGTATATAGATAACTGAAATATATACCGGATGTCTGGTGATTCGCGAATACGGACTGTGCCACACAAATAAGCGACCATACTAATTATAAAACACTCTTTGTTAACCACTCGCCAGACCCTCAGTTCACGAGACAGATCCAACATACCAGTGAGCGGGAATTTAGGGTTTGTTGTTCACACTGGTGTGGCATTATTTTTGTAAACAAAGGCCTGATGACTTTTTTGCCAACAAGTATTAGGTCATTCGGAATAAAGTGAGCACTAAAGATTTAACCTTTGAAAAATATCACTAGTCGTTACTGCATATTAGTCAACATTAACAATAGTTACATTATTGTTTGTATGGTTGGTAGCGAATCAATGCATGTAGTTCCGTGTATTTTCTTATTTGAATACAGCATTACTGAAAGAACATCAAATGCAATCGACCTCTCTGTGTATCATGTACTTCAAAATATTTATTTATGATCTTATTGACGTACTTACTGACTGTGTAGTTTGACTTGATTAGCACCACCACAAAGTGATGCAACCACCTGCTGAATTTTCATCTTAGCTTGGGCCACAGTTTCTACGAATATCCTTACCATTTACTTCCACTTCGTTTTTTTTTTTTTCCGTTTACCTTTAATGAAACTTTCTCTCGTAAACTTAAGTGCTTACGACTGTTTACCGAAGAGATTTTGACACTTAGTTTTTATGTCAGTCTCACTTGGCACACTCTGTACCGCAAATTACCTGGCACCTGTATAATCTCGACATAAGTACTCTGTACAGTCACGAACATAACCATGAGCACATCACACATCTACTGTGTCGATCACAAGACAACGATACGACTAGACTGATCGCCCAAACGTAAACGTCAAGCGCCCTTTACCCCATTTTTTGCCACTGGAAAATTTATTTGAGGCGCTGAGAATACAAGTGGTGTAAGTCCAAATGTTTATATTCTTGTGTTAAATATTATTTTTTTCAAGAAATTCTTTTTATTTATCTTTCTCAGAAGACACCAATAATTGTTGTTTGCATATAAAACTACTATGTGTTAACAAAATATATGTAAAAATTCTTTATACGCACCCATTTTAAACTCGAGAACTTTAATACTTAACCAAATGCTCTGAAAAAATTTGATACTCTGTACAGTCATACGATACACAATTTCGCCAAAGAGTTTTTTTTATATAATGTATCGTTTGCTAGCAAAAAATTATTTTGCTTAATTTTGGCTTATTTTACAAACAAAATATGTGCTATTTCAGGAGCAAAAATCTAAAAATCGGCTTTGTGTATTGCAACAGAAAAATTAAGATACAAACTATGATATATAAGTACTGCCAGAATGAATTTTTGATGTATGTATAAATTTTCGTTAAAAAAACATTTTTGTAACCACTGCTAAACTAAAGAGCGAGGCCTTAATCCGCAACTAAGCAAAGTAGGCAGTTCCTTCACCTTAGTTATCCGTCTTTCTCTAGTTAGTCCGTCTAAGTAATTTCCTATCCATAATGAAGAGTTTGACAACCGTCTCCATATTTCCACTGCCACAAAAATGTCATACGTTTGAGTGCATCATTTATATCAATCTCGGACCGGCCTAAAGATCCGCGGACGGATCTTCTTCGAAAGATTGGGGGTAATGTTATGATATTGCCTGGCAAGTCGGGTAGCGAGAGGTTCGAGCTGCAACTAGGCCAGCGTTGGGAAACGAAGGAAGACAGCAACTCACCTCACCCCCTCGTAATGGCGCAATAATGAAGACAAGCACGCCGATATATGGTATTGTTACCAAGTAAACCAGGTCGGTCGTCCGCCAACACTCATCCGATCAACAGCAGTACAGTTCTCCTCCAGGGCTCGTGGGTCGAGTCCCGCCGGGGACGTACTCGTTCGTCGATGCCGTCTACCTCATCAATCCAGCTTTCGGTAAGGTCGTCAGATCTAATTATGTAGCAGCAACTGAACATAATATGTTAATTATCAGTAATATTGCGTTCTCCTCCTGAATTAATAGAACTTATTGTAACCTATTATGTATTCTGTGTACCTGCCGTTCAAGTAGAGGAAATGCCCGTTTAACCATAACTGGCTTAGTATTTTAACCCTAAGCAACATTTAAATAAACCCACAGTGTAGCTACCCTCTGAGTGAAATCCCCCCAAAAATAGTAACAGAAACTATATAAATAAATAGACCCACAATAATATAGATCGTTACAATACGTACGTGTTCCGTGTCTTCAGATTTTAATTACTGCACTTCAGAGAAACATTTCTACAGGGATTGCACAACACATCATAAGCTGAAGGTTTTATTGGATATACTTGACTACTACCGAATATAATATCGCAGAAAACCAACAAACAGTTACATAGAAGAACTAAGTACGAGTCAGTCTGCTGGAGTACCTCAGATTGTTTGTGTGCCTGAAGACGGGGACATGTCAGTTTCCTAAACATTACATCTGTTGTCGTCGAAGGGACACGTAGGTTGTGTTACATTCGTTGTTTTGTCTTGTCTACAACCAGGCCTCAGGTTTACATATCTGGCGCCCTGAGCACATTAAAAATAAACCCTCCCTCTTCCTCCAACAAAAGGCATGCAAAAAATTTGAAAAATTCGCTGTTGTGCATTATTTTTCTTAAGAACGTGGTTGCATGAAATACATAACTGTTACAAAAGGGCGTAATTTTTCAAGTCAATATTTTTATTTAAGGTTAAAATATTCTTGTGAGTTGCGCCCCTTCCCAGATTGTCTAACCTGGGCAATTACCCAGTCTGCCCAGTTATAACACAGGGCCTGTCTACAACCATTTCTATATAGCTATGTTCACTTGTGCTGTCCTAGTTGTCTTTGATCATCCTTGGCGCCATATTCATGCACCTTGTTTGTTTGGTCCTTGCCTGTCTGATTTGTCTGTTTTAGTTTCTTTGTTACCATTTTATACAGGCTGTCTTCCTATTTTGGAATTATTTGTAGGTTTGTTGCTACAGCCACTTGTGGCTTCCCTGGTTGGTTCCTTAATTTTTATCTTCTTTTTTGTATTATTTTATTTTTTGTTGTTTATTTTATCTTGCATAGTTCTTTTACGTAACGGTTTGTTTGTTTTTCTGTGATATTATATTCGCTAACAATGACGTATACACAAGAAAACACTTCAGTTTATAATGCACCCTCATTGCAAAAATTATTCAAATATCACACGTGCATCCATGCTCGTATGAGGGGCTAAGATTCATAGCGGTCTAAGTCACAATTACTTAGTAGTGTTGTTTTAATTCATATTATTCACATTTTCCAAATAATATTCTGTAACAAATATTTCACTCTTAACTGAATTCCTGTATTCCATTTGATTACTGGAAGAATTTACTGCATTTTGCATGTGATTGCAAAAAAAATTGTTTACGAGGACACTATTTTAACTGATTTACACCACTATAAAACCAAGTCCGTCTCATATGTTTTAAATATTTTAATTTTAGGTCAGTAAATAATTTTAAAGGTTGATTCGAGTCAGATACATCGACTTCTATCAATTTTACGTATTTGTATATCGATTGAACATTTTCTATTGTTGTAACTGTAGTCGCCTGCATGTATATATAATTTAGTTACGTAGGGTGCTACATCGTAAAAGAATTATTTATTTGTTTGTACATAACCATAAGATACTTTTTGACATTAATAGTAATTGTACAAATCGCAAATAAATTATTATTTTTGATATAATAGTTTACATGTAGGATTAAATGCAAGTCAGAGTCAATACTTCCACTTTATACGTAAACTAGCAGTGCGCACGCGGCTTTTCTCGCATGTGTTACTCAGAGCCACGGTGCTCAGAGCAAATAATATTTTATTGAAAAACATCTTTGTACACCAGATAGCTAGTTCAGTCATCAAGTGTTAGATATACAAATGTGCTAGTTGAGGTAACACCGTCTTTGTCTATGTAGTTGAGTAAACTCTGCAGCAGGATAAGTAGATGTAGCTGTCCACGCGAAATGCAATCGTAAGTTTGTCCCTGCCACTAACAGCGACTTTGCCTGGGCCTTATTTATAGTTACAGAAAAGTTGACATTGTGGGGTAGTTACAGACTGTTTAATGTAAGAGGGTAATCGAAAGAAATACGCAGTTTACGTGGTGTGAAGCCTGGTTTTCCCCCATCACAACCATTGGTAATGATGCCCTCAGTAACATACTTGTTTTTCAAAATCTTCACTTGAAGGTAAGTGGCATTGGGCAGTTTTGGTAGGATAACGTTTCACTGAAATATAAACGTATTTGGTTCACCAACCTTGAGGTTAGTGAGATGATATACGTGGACTGATACTGTCGAGGAACTTCAGTAGATAGTGGACTGCGTAATACATGTTTGAACTTCATCCACATTGAACTAATTTCA
The DNA here is from genome assembly GCA_003012365.1 of Medauroidea extradentata. NCBI lineage: Eukaryota > Metazoa > Arthropoda > Insecta > Phasmatodea > Phasmatidae > Medauroidea > Medauroidea extradentata. The sequence continues at coordinate 21,196 of PNEQ01127502.1, read as the reverse complement.
TCTTCCTTGCAGTTTTTGTGTGTCGACTTGCATATTTGCACATCCTTTAAAGGAATTCGAGCCCAGAATCTCCCGAACAATATATCGGAGCTACAAACTATTATACCACATAACGTCGAAATTATTCATGGAAAATAATTTGAAAAATAAAAAAAAAATGTTTCCTGGGCTTATGGAGGCTGTGCAAAACCACATCTCGACAGAATTTTAGAATTAACTACTGCATAATATATTTATCGCTGGTCGTACTTGTTTTTTAGGATCGCCTGCCTTGAAATTTCACAAAATAAGTTTTCTTATTAAATAAGTTATCATATAAAATAAAAAATTTCACTTTGGGGGGGGGGTACTTACGTAAGCATCATTTTGACGCGAACACCACCTCACTTTCCCTACTGGTTAATTATCATCGGCTGATATAAAGCAAATTTTATGCCTTTCACACCTATAGGTGTTGAATTTCGAAAAATCTTATTTTCATACCTTAAATATTTGTTCAAGTGTCCGAGTAAAGTGAAAATCACGACGATAACTCATTCAGCCAAAGCCAAATCGGTATTTCATAAAAATCACCTATCGCCCCTGTACAGTACTGAAAGTTCGAATGTTGAAAAATCATAATATCTCTTTGCGGCCATTTGCCCAAACATTATCCTAAATAAATAATAAACTGAATATATCGATGGGTTCGAAATATATAGAAGATTTGATCTAAAACACTCTCCAGGTCTTTTCACCTCCTAAGAGACTGAAATTCTAAAAACCCTTGAATCACCTTTTAGATCACTTTACTGGTGTCTCTTGAACCTGAAAAACATGACAATAGCCCGCTGGGTTCAATATATATCGACGATTAATATGAAACACATTTCATCACTTTTCACCCCTTTTCACCTCCTTAGGTGGTGAATTTCGATAGTCCGTAAAATAAATGTTCAGGTATTTGAGTAAGCATCAATATTAAACAAAATTCGCGTAGCTGTATAAAAAATCAATGTGGTCGACATATATCGATTGTGAATCGAAAACAGATTTTACTTTTTTTTTTAGCTCTTTGAGACCTAATTCAGAAAATACATTTAAATTGTATTTTAGACATTTACATAAGCATCACTCTAAAGCAAAGAGCACTTCGATATTTCGATCGGTTCGATAGATGTAGAGGAATAATCGAAAACATATTTCACGTATTTTTAACCCCTTAATTACCAAATTTTGAAACGTATTGGGGTCAAGTATTAGTAATTTATATACGTATCCAACTGAATAAAGAATCATGATGATAGCCAACTGTTCCAGTGATATAGACGATTCATAAAAAACATATGTCCCCTCTTTTGACCGCTTGGGGTTCGAATTTAAAAAAATAATAATATCATAACATTTCTGTTTGGGTATTTACGTCAGCAAAAATTGGAAGTGAAAACCAATTATCTATTCAGAAGGATTCTATAGGTATCGATAATTAATCGGGAACATATTTAAGGTCTTTTCACCCACTTTAATGTTGAATTTCGAAGAATCGTGAAATTGGGTAATATGAAATTTTATGTGTGTCCCATTGAAGTAAAAATCACGATGATAGGCTGTCGGGTTCGAACTCTATCGACGTTTCTTTGAAAATACATTTCACCCCTTTTCCCCTCCTTAGAGGTCGACTTTCGAAAAACCCCGTCTTAGACTTAGTGCTCACCTACAACCTGAGGGAAAACCACACAAAAATTTCACGATTCTAAGTCCAGTGGTTTGGGCTGCAGATTGATATGTCAGTCAGTCAGTCAGTCAGGCAGACAGGGTTCGCTTTTATACATAGAGATAGTAAAAACCTAACTTAAGGGCACCGCCTACCCGCGCGAGAGAGGCTCAAAAGCGATGGAGCAGTAAGGTCGACCTTGAAGCGCGGTACAAATGCCGCGTCGCCTCAACGAGCCAAGCGCTGAACTAGCGTGCAAGCTTCCCGCCGAACTGTTTTTACTATGGGACATTAAGCGGTGACCATATAATTTTATTGGTGGAAAGTCTGCAGATAAGTTAACTGCAGGTCGCAATCTGAGTTTCACACACATCTGGTTAGTATATTTTGAAGTACAGAAATATGGAAAGGCCATTTTTAGCCATGTTGGAGGGCTTAGAAACAGTGCTTTTAATGAGCGTGGCGTCTTAGCAATGAGGTTTTGACCTTGTCTGAAGTTCGTTTTCTTTTCTTACGTTGGCACAATGGGCACACTTCGAATACTTTCGTAGAAAAAACCTGTTTACGAACACACTGCAACGATTTGAAGTCTGGGGTAGGCGGCCGCCTTAAATCACCGCAACAAAAATGAAAGCACACAGCAACTTCAAAAGCCCTGTTAAATGTTTACTTTCGCTTGTTTTTTTTCCCCTTGTGATGTAAGATAGTATTTACTATTTACACGATCAGTAGGAAATAGTGGCTTTTTGCCTGTTTTCACATGTAAGCCTTGAAATCCAATCTCCTCGTATACGGGGCAACGGCGTCTTACAGTACACGAAACATATTTTACAATCGGGAACAACAGTAACGCGAGATAACTTTCAGCAATTAGGAATAAAACATTTAACTTCTGAGTATTTCGCGTTTAATACATTAGTTTATCAATCATGACCATTCTTCGTGCCATTTCACTTCGCGACGAAAATGGCGAGTATTAACCAATACAAAATTTAAATGCAAAAAAAAAAAGTTGGCAACTACTATCTTACTCTAGCTCACTCCCACTAGCGCTTGCGTGGCGGTGGCGCGAACTAACACTTTGTACCTAATACTGCTCGCTGAGTTGACAGGGCATGCATGCACTAGTGTTATTTACATCATAGCAAATACGTCACTGAACTGACATGTAGTAAACAAGAGTTTCAGCGTTAACCTTTCCATTAAACGATATGGTACTAAAAATAAACTAATGCTGCATGTCCGTCCTTCTGGTACCTTAAAATATGATTGAATGTATAGACTTCTAAGTTGTAGTCGCATCGTTGTCGCTTGTTACTATCGACGTTTCGGAAGACTAAGTCGTAGCAGCAGCAACTGTTACACTTCTCAGTACTGCTGGGACTTCACCGTGAATATGAAGACTGCATACCAACATGTCGGGAAGAAATGCGACAACGACGCGGCTACAACTCAAAACCCTAGGACATGTAGACAACGGTCGCGAAAGACTGCTAACTCTAATAATGATCGAAGGTGTCAAGTTTCTTGTACCTTTCACGCCAACCTCTAAGTTTACGAAAATCTGTAAACCGTGTCGTAAGGTGGTTGCTGGAATCTGCAACCTGCACTTACCTGAAGAGATCCAAGAAGATCGAAACACGAGTACGTCATTCTTATCCTTGGACGGTCTTACGGTTTAGAATAATAATTGGGATTTCCAAATGCTATATTCCCACCGTAGCGGGTGGTGTATCGTGCGGAGCACACACGTCCTAAAGACGCACTCTTGAACATGACATATACCAGCTATTGGTCTCCGACCGATTCTCACCTCTAACGGGAGTGGTTTCCGAAGTTGAAGATCCCAAATACGGACAGGGGATTGGAAAGTCGCTGGTCTTCCTGTCTCGTCTTGACACCTTCGATTACATACCGCCAAGAAACACAGTCTAATAATGATGAAATGTAACTGAAGTTTCCTGTGTAATTATAATGGTGAAAATGCCCGAATGGGTTTTTCCCACATACACGAAATCTACGTAAGAAGCAAGGTTAGACGACGGAAACAGCCACTCGGACATTAATACATTATCATAATGGTTCGATAGTAAAGTAATTTATAAACAAATGTTGCAGTTATTAAACACCAGATGCACGTTTCAAGGTCAACGCACTGTCTGGTGACCACGGAAGACAACGCTCGGAGCTGACTTCTCTGTTAACGGCTCTTTGATGTGGATATCCGCTATCAACTGCGAACAAGGCCGCCATTGCGCGTTCTAAACTTTGGTGAAGATTTTGCAAACTTAATTGGGTGGACTTACCTTTTGGTATCTTCTGCTCGCGTGATTTATGAGAAATCACATTTGTGAGACCTGTTCGAGAACTGTACTTTTATTTCACGAAACTGGTAAAAAGGTGAAGAATGGTCCCCGACATTCAGTTTCGTAGTTTGTTCCTTACGTTTCTTGTTAATATGAAGTTAATTCAACTCCATTATAGACAAATGCACTCTGAACATGTATGTAAAGGAGTAATATGTGTTGGCCTTTCGTCTAAAGACGTTTCTTTAGTATAGCCACATCAGTAGTGGTTGATAGTGAATTTACAGCATCATATCTATTGTCTTATTACCAGGAAATTGTAGGGGCGTAGTTTTCTTTGGAAATCTGAATTGCTGCGTAGATGATTTACTTTGTCGTTATTTTGTCATTGGCTATGACTTGGGCGCGTGACATTTAAATTCAAGAGCTACCTTCAGATCAGCATTCCTGGGGAACCACGTATTTGACGCCATTACTATTTGATTAATTTTTCATGTCTATCTTGATCACTGTTTAATGAATACCCGGGTACTTACTGCTCGTCAAGTGAATGAGAAGCGATAACATCGCTGTTTACTTTAAACACAGCTTGTGTATAGGTTGGCGAATTCACGATTGTGCCTCTGCTGGATCATTGTGCGCCATTTGTTTTGCGACGGGTGTTGTGATAATCAACGAGCGGAATATCTGTGGTCGGTTAATCGCCGAAGAGAAGTGTTCTTCAGTCAAGTAGGGTTCGTCAGATTGGTTCGCTGAGGAGTTTGATAAGGTATGCTCTGTTTCATATAAGTTTGGTAAAATTTTACAGCAATTTATGGGCAATAATTTTTAATATTTTGTTATTTGTGGCACAATGCAAGACAAACTTTGCAGTAGAATTGAAGAAATGGACATTTCCGCCTCATTTTAGAACTTAAAATGTCTTGCATTGTGTCACAAATCACAAAAATACAAAAAAATATTGCCCTTAAGTAGCTGTCAAATTTTAGCAAACTTACGTGAAATGGATCAAGGAATTTCTGTATACTAATTTTCAAGGCTACACTGACAAGTGTGACATAATTATTTTCCGTTTGAACAGTAAACATTATTGTAGCTGCGTGCATTTCTGCACCGGAATTAATTACCATTGTTGTCAGTATAAATTTAATTTAGTGTTGAAATCAAGGACGTTCTAAAAGATCTAGACAATTTCGCTGCTCTTTTGTTACATGACCAAATAGAACGCTGACATATTGCAGTCGAAGATAGAGAATTGTGTACATTAGCGAGGTGGGAGTATATTAAACATTGGTATAGTACATTGCATGTTATAGGCTGCAATATGGTGACGTTTTATTTGTCACACATAGATAGACCGTCAGCATTGGTCTTGGACCCTTGAACGAAATATTATATACCGTTCACCTCAGATATGGGGACGCCAAAGTAAATGTGCTGTTTGCCTGAAACATTTGTGGTCGTTATATTTATTTAACTGCGACTTTTCTCCCTGTAGTTGATATGTGGGACGTTCTGTTTCAACACCCCAGGGTGGGGTCTGATTTTATTGCTCTTACATCTGCAATTAATTAACAGGCGTCTAAGTAAAACATAAACTAGCTGGCAGCTCTTGTGCCACAGAGTAAACAACGACATCAGAAGCAAACCTCATCAACTTTTCACAAGCTTGATACGTCGGGCGCCATGTTATAATTGCGTTTGTACGGCTTGTGCACGCTTGGCGAAAGCGTGTTTTTCTGTATATTGAGGTCAAGTGGTAGCTTCGTGTAGTCATTTTTTTTTTTTAATTCAACAAGTCATGTGTAGTTTGCCAGCGACAAACATTTTCAAATATTTTAAATATTATTTCCTTAAATGACGCTTAAAAATAAGCTTTGCTAGTCTACCTGTTGTTCAGCATTTAATTGTTCGAACAAGCGGAAGCAAGTTACGAAGATGAACTTTTTCTCATTTTCGTTGGATCCAGTGTAATAAGTTTTTTATTTTATTTATTAATTTTTTTTAATAAAGTTACCTTTGTAACTTAAATTTCATCCCCGTCAGCCATGCTGAAATGAAGTAAATAATGCAGGTATGTGGTTACATTTTACTCGCTCGCAAATTAGTGTCTCACAGATTGCAATGTATTAACACACACACACATATATATAAATATATATATCGATGTATGTATGTTCTCTAAGGCCTCCAAAACGGTTGGAGCAATTTTGATTACATTTTCAGACAATCTTCAGATTAGTCCAATGGGTGATCCTGTGAAGTTTGGTAGCAATCAGATCAACAGAATTTTATTTATTTTTGCCAATTGTGTGTCATATTTTCCTACAAATTAATTCATTAATATGTATTAATTAATTAAGTAGGATCGATACTTGGCAGTGTGCGGCATGTAAATTGTATTCTTGGCTATAGACAAGTAGTGCTACCCGGGTCGCTAGTATTATAAGAAACACAAAGTCCTGCAACTGAATTTTAAATACACAGTATTTAAATTACAGTTGAAGTAGTATGTGTGTATATATATACATGTGTGTGTGCGCGTATGTGTGTATGGCGGACATCACTAGGCAATCAACGTCCGAGGCCACTCCGAGGTCGCTGACATGAAAGGCACCGGCACGATAGTTCGCTTCTGATGTCCTGTTTATTGAGAGCTGTTGCCGTGTACTCGTGGATGGCTGTAAGAAGCAGTGCTGCCACCATTTGTTGTCCCCGGTGGTATTTCCCCACACGCGACATTTGCTACAACAGCACTAGAGAGCATTACAGGTGCGCTAGCAGTTACCATGTGTTTGTCTCCGTGCCCCGCTGTCCTCCGAAACTGCTTCAACGAGTGTTCGTCTTCTGTCTCTATCGCTCGAACATTCCCGACTTTCTCTCTTCCTCTCTCCGCCTCACTAGTTTTATATACGTCGCTGTGTCCTTAGTTATGTGCTTGTTAGAAGAAACATTTACCTTTACAATTATGAAATCTACAGAATCATAAAACCTTAAAATTCTTCAGCCTTTTAAAATTCGGTACTCATAAAAATAATGTTTAAAAAGTATCAATTTGTTTTGTGTTGATTTCACAACCTGTTTCATCCCAACAGTTTCTAAAATCGGATTTTGAAGGTTTTCGGTAATCTTATATGCGTTTATAAAAAAGTAAACTCTTACAGTGGTACAAAGTACTAACTAATTATTTCCACCCACGAATTGTAAGTAAGTTACTGGTGCATGCAACTTCCTTATCAGAACAATTTTTGTCGGGATCAGGGACAGTGAACATTTACTTAAGGCGGTCGCCTGGCGGGACGTATTTTGCGTGTTCCAGGTATAGAAGTGTGGAAGCAATCAGGACGGCTCAGCACGCACATCACACCTCACCCTAGCCTCTAGGTGCAAGTCACTAACTGGCGTGCTATCTTCTCGTCGTCAGTTCATCTCTAGGAGACATTCAGTGATCTCCCATTCATTTTATGACGCATAATGTATTAAAGATATAATGGTATATTATACCCACCTATACATTAAATATACTGCCCCTAGATTTTTATAGCTAAAAAAAAGTCTGCAAGAACACCCTATTTTCGACAAGATTCTTAACATGGATAAGAGTGTGACGGTGAATTCAATAGAGCACATATTTGAGTGCAGGCCAGACGTGTTTGTTCATGCTTCAAAAGTGGCCTAGTCGTAATTCTAACAAAAAACACAAAGGCTTGGACGATAGAGAGAAGACACAGAAAATACATCAATACAGTCGTGCATTTCAACACACTGAGAATCATTATAGTTGTGAACCGCACAAATAGTTATCCCTGCAACTACAAGTTCATCCTTCAATAGCATTGCTCGCTGTGGCGAAGCTCTGAAAATGTGGTTTTGGCAAATTAGAAAAAAACAAAACACGAAGCACTTCTACGACCAGACAAATATTCTGTACTGATATTTATGTTAATTTTTGTAATGATATATTTTCCGGTCAATTTGAAAGCGGTATTAAAGTGTCTCTTAGACATTTACTAAAAAGTAAGTATATAACGTAACGGGTAAATGAACATACAATTAGAGTTTACACAATTTAACTGCAGTGTTGGATCGTCGTACGTCGGCCCGAGGAAAACTCGCATCATATGTATCGGTACATTGTACAAAAACATGCTCATTCGAAAAATATATAGTTGTGAATCGTCAGCGTGCATTTGGCTACTTTGTAATATTTACGTTTATTGACCGAAGCTTAGAAGTTACATCAAACTTCTTCACGTATAAAAATTAACTGTTTGTATCACACATTAATTTTAGTGCGAAATTACATTATCTTATTGTCTCCCGGTAGTTTCACCTTACCGCCGCTATCACCCAGATTTTTGTACCGTACGCGACGATGGGGTAGGCCGGCGGGTTTCCCCGGGGCTATCCCGTGCCTACGCCACTGTATTCCTGTGTTACTCCCATATACACATAATTCACCCTAAACTAGCTCTCAAGTCCCTAGCTGTTAAAAGCTGCCCATATATCTCGACTCATTGACTCATTCACGAAACTGTAATGTACTACTGGTCCCAGGAGTCACGGAGTCGGAACTCAAAATGTCTTTACATAACTAACTACGACAAAAAGGAATACCTTTGATTCACAGCATGCGGCTCGTTTCAGTAGCCGGCCACCCCTACAGCATGCCCCCCCCCCCCCAATCACCGTATTTTATCTTTTTATCCCGTACAGAATGCTAGAACGTGACTGTTGCACTGTTATAAGAGCCAATAGGCTGTCGCCATGCTCCTGACCTTCCATGCTCCATCTGCTCCAAGAGTTTTACACATTGCAGAGACCAAGGTTATCACTTATGATGGTGTTCCTCGCTACGCCACTGGCACAGCAGTGACACAGACCTGCGAAACTGAATAACTTATATCTATCTTCAATCTGCAGACTGACACTATGTTCATGTGGGCGTAGGGACAACTGGTGAGCGTGCCAGTGTCGCCCATATATTTCCCAAGATCATAGCCCTCAGACGCGGGTGAAAGTCCGATGTAGGCGATCATATTAACGCGGCCACCACCACAGACCTGCCGGACGAAGTGTAAAGGTACGCACGCACTACGGCGTCACGGCAAGGACGGACGGACGTCACAGAAAAATACAAAAATGTGTAATGTGCAGAGTAATGGAAGTGCGCGCACCACGGTGGGACGGCGGGAACGGACGATCGGCAGCTTCGGCTGCCCGACAGAAAGTACGAGCGAGGGAATTACAGTGCGATGAGTGCCGTGCCGCCCGTCCTATTGCAGTGGCTCACCAGACACTGTACAAACATTCGTGCCGTCCGAAACCTCCGGTATCGCCGGGTGGATCGGAATATTTCCAAGTCTTCCCGTCCGCACCGTCCGTCTGTCCGTCCGTGCCGTGACGCCGTAGTGCGCGCGTACCTTAAGATTCCACTATACTCGTGAGGTACATATTATTGGTTTTTAAGCCGTTATATTTATTTTACGGTATAAATAAAAAATGTGTTTAGGTATAACCATTTTGATGTATACGTACGTTATAATTTTTTCGCTAAATTTGCTTTACACGTTAAATGCAATGTGTAAACAGTGTGAGAAAAAGTCGTGTACTATTTTTTTTTCTCTTGATGTTTACGAATTGTATTTTACTAGTAATGCAAATTTAGCGCAATAATATTAAGGTACATGCACAGGAAATTGGTTCTACCTGAACACATTTTTAATTTATGCTGTAAAACTAATATTACGACTTGAAACCTAGAACTCGTACATAAAGTGTGTAGTGGAATCTTAAAGCTTCGGGTGAACGAGCGCCTGGGTCGCGTTAACATTCTCGCTCCTCGGAAATATCCTGGGATATTCGTTTAATCTCGGCGCTTAAGCCAGACCTCTCTCCTCTTATCCCCGTCGTTTATAACAATCAGCTAACAATAGTTTAGGTTAGTAATGTCAAAAAAGTCCTGTGTGCTGAATCAAAGGACGGTTCTGTTAGGTTAGAAAACTACAGTAAATATTAATGTATGTAGCGCTCAATCGCAGAGGATAAACTAATGTTCCCGAGTATTTCCGAGGAGCGATATGGTTAACGCGACCCAAATGTTTGTTTCGGGCGACAGAAGTTTATTCGATAACTGCACATGTGTCAGTGATATCTGCTCAGGAATGTCATTCAGAGAACGTTACTTGGTTCACGTCTGCCGCAAATATTAAAGTTCAATGACTTGCGCCTAGAGGCTACGGTGTGGCGTGATGTGCGTGCAGTGTCGCCCTTATCGCTCCCCACTTTCACATAGACCTCGAACACTCAAGAACCATCCATCAGGCGGCCACCTTAAGCTCTGGCCTTATCTCTCAACTCTGCTTCTCCACAAACTTCCTGGACTGCAGAGCCATATACTTGCCCGCCATATTGAAAATATGCTGGATGTGATAATTAGTCAAACTTTGAACAATAATTCTGGAAAAGAGTAAAATAACTAGAAAGAGATTAGATCAGAAATGTCTCGGTTAATTGTTATAGCAAAGAGCGTGTGGAAGAGAACTAGGACACGCCATAAGGCCAAGCTTGTCGTTTAACAGTGATTTTGAAAACAAAAATTTAAAGAAACGTAATTTTTTAATCGAGCTAGGTGGCGCAATGGTAACACGTTGGATTAGCATTCGGGAGGACCCAAGTTCGATACCCGGCTCCGGACATCCTGATTTAGGTTTTCCATTGTTTCCCGAAATCGCGCCAGGTGAATGCTGGCTTGTTTCCTTAAGACTCGGCATCAGGCTCCATGTTGAATTATTCTATTTTGCGCTTTTATGAATGAAATTCTGAAATGAAAAATATGAAATTTACTTTTATATTATCAAGTCTGTTCACCTTACGCTACAATAAAAGCATCGCAGTTAAACTTTTACTGTATATTTAAGCCGCAATCAGAGTCCAGCAAATTAAGAATTAAAAAAAAAAAAAAATTGCTGTAGTGAATGTTGTTTAAATATACGTTATAAGTCCAACTGCGATGATTTTATTATAGCGCAAGGTAAATTGAATTGACATTATAATTGCAAATTTTGCATTTTTATTCTCAAAATTTCATAAGAGCGAAAAATAAAATAATTCAACACGGCGACTAATGCCGAGTCTTAACAAAGGCCATGGCCGACTCCTCTTCCAGCTCCTGGCATTTTTCCAAGTAGTGTGTCGCCGTCTATAATGACCTCGCTGTAAACAAGACGTAGAGGCCAGTTAACGTACCATACCATAATTTTCATATCGAAAAATCCATGCAATGTTTTGTCACAAATACGTCATCATTTCGACTTTTTTTGTAATAAACATCACAGTATTTCATATTTTTACACCCAAAGTATCGCCAATTTTGTTATGAAAATACGAAATAATTACGCAAAATATTATTTTTTTTTAACGAACTGCGCATTGCTGTACGACACACCCACGTCAAATTATGCAGCGTATGGCTACTCTTATTCATATTTTTTTTAAATTATTCTGTTAAAAAATATTTCAATATTTGTGCACCAATGTGAACAAAACTACCTAGCATGACCTTGACAGGTTGGCGGTTACCAGCATCGATACAGACAAAGCAGTAGGTTTTTATGCATTCCATGTAACTTCGCTAACTACGTTTACACATCACTGGCAGCAATAATTAGACGTTTTTATGCATCAATAGCCTATGCGCCACTTTTTAGTTAGGGTCCATTAATAAAACATGGTTTTCAGTTTTTCCAGATATGAAAAAGTTTTACAAAATGTTTTTTAGTCCTGTAGAATCAATATTTATAACCACAGGATATAGGACGAATACTTTTTGTAAGACTGTTTCTAAACAGGAAATGGGGCCGCTGTGGCCGAGGCGATCCTGGTTCGAGTCCCGGCGGGGTCAGTCCCCGGATTTCCGCATGTAGGAATCGTGTCGGACGATGTCGATGGTCGGCGGGTTTTCTCGGAGATCTCCCATTTCCCCGCGACTTTGTTCCGGCGCTGCTCCATACTCACCTCACCAGCGTGAAAGACGTGAATGTTAAGCGCTGGCCAAAATCTCTCCCTCACTCACTCAAAACATACAAACATGTTATACAGAACTAGCAAACGGCGCCTAATTGTTACGCACAGGCCTTCGTCACGTACAAATGCCCCTTAGATAATACATTTGGGATGAGTGCACGCGAAGAGGTCAGATGAACGCAGTTGGTACATAATTGTTCCCAATTTGCTTCACCAAATTATTTGCCAGTAATTTTTAACTGAGGCACTTCCGACCCACCATTCCATGTTTATTTTTGTTTACATAGTTACTTCCCATTATCCCTTAAAGTTTAACTTTTCATCAGGAAAACATTGTAATAGTCACAACACACACGTAGTTTTGTAAACATCGTATATTTACAGCACTGAGATGTATCGTGTTTGATTCATGCCCGGGAATGTCTGTAAATGAGAATTTCGCTTTTAAAAAATTGATTGTTGCAATGTGAGATATTATTGTTACACTTCAAATACAATATAGCCAATGGCATAATATAGTTATGTAGGGGGAGGAGTTGGAAAGCTTACTTAATTATTATTGCAGATCTACACCGTACCGCCAAGATGGGTTACTTTGTGCCAACTGCAGGTGACTTTGTGTCACTTACAAAGTTTATTTCGTGGTTGTTTAGTGGATACATTTTAAATGGCTCGTTCAAATATATAATAATTTAATAATCAATAAGTTACACATTTTTTACTCAAATAATCTAATAATAAAAGATTCTGAGTGGCACAAAGTAACCTCGCTCTACAGTAGATAATATATTAAGGGGCTTAGAGCATAGATAACAACTAGAGAGCTGATTGCCTATTCGTTTCCATGCTGTGAAGTGATTCCTAGATCTAATCAGCTGTTGATGGGCACCGAGTGAAACACGTTTCTTATTTATTACGATTTAGCGGTGAGCATATTGTATTTAAATATCACTCACATTTAAAGCAGCATACGCAGACTGATTCGCTGTCGCATATTACCAGCATCCATCGATTCTCGTTCATTTTCGTGTAAAATAAGAGTTTGTTTACATGTTTTGTTTGCATTGTCTTGGCATTTTCGTTTTCCAGTGATTTAAAGAATGAACACACATGAATCTGTTGTGTATTGATTGTAAAAGATTCAGTTGTCTATAAATCTCATTTGTCGAGGGTCTTTACGAATGGATGACGCCACATTAATTATTTTGTAGTGGTTTTCGTATACTTTGCCTATCGCTCGATGTCGGTTTCACAACAAAGGCACTAAACTCTCTCTAGTTATCCATGCTCTAAGTTAAGGGGCCTCCTTACCTCCGCTTCTATACGCGATGCAGCAAGTCACGGCATTTTTTTTGGACGGAACTATTTAACGTACATTATATTTGTCCATCTACGAAAATAACACCCATTTAAACTATGCCGCTTCAGTTTCAAAATTCGGCATGTTTATTAGAAATATCATTTTCGAGCCCCTCAAAATGGCCAAAAATAGGTTTCCCAGACTGCTATATGTAGAAAACTAACAACTAGGTTCGAAAAACTCTACAGTAGAAACGATGGTTAGGCTTTGAATTATGCTGTCCACAAATAAAATAATATGATCAGCACATAAAGTCCCACAGGAAAAAGGATAATAGTAAAGTACTGCACCCAGCTGAGTGGCTTGCGCAGAGAGGCGAGAATGCATTACATACACCGGTCAACGGCGACCTTACCGCTCCTGCTTACAAACACAGTTTATCTAAGAATGCCCCTTAATGTCGGTCTGTCTGTGGCGCAAGCGTTTCCTTCCTGTACCATAAATTCGTCCGAATGCGATAAAACATTGGTGAGTTGTGCGTGTGATCTCGAAGGTTTCTTTTAAAAAAAAATTATACATAAGGAGGTGGGGGACAACGGGGCAAGGGGCAGAGGAGGATGTCCAAAAATTAAGAAGAAAAATTTTGGGGGGTATTTTTTTTTTTTCAGATATTGTAGATAGAAAAACATATTTTTACTCATTGCTTTAGATAATGTTGGGTACTTACACTGAGTTTTTGCATGACCCAAAGAAGCTTTGCTTTATGTTAAGTAAAAAAAAAACATGCGCACTATTTAACTGAAAACCACGTTAACGAAGTCACAGCCAAAAGCTATGTTTACGTAAAACATTCAGTGGTATGTAATTATTACTGTGTAAACCGTAGGAAAAAAACTACCACAAGACAAAACTTTAAGAAATTAGTAGTGAAGGAAATGAAATGAAAATGCCGGTATTTAAAGTCCGTGATTACAATAACAAAGCAAAAGGACAGTAAAGTTGTGAGTACCAGAAAACTGAAGTATAGATGAGCGTAGTATTAAAATATGCTACAAGTAATTAGGGTTTTCTGAACTGTACGTAAAAATCGAGTAAGCGTATTTTTTAACACATGCTGTTAGCAACGCAATCAGGCAGGTTGTTTCAAATATACCACAGGTCTCAATTTCACACCATAGATGTTGTGAGCTGGAATATGAGTAGTCTGAGGGATACGGATTGAACTTAAAGGTTACGATTATCCATGGTTATCCATGGACTGAAAGTTTCACAACCGGCCGGCTTCGGCATGGACTCCAACTAACCTCTGACGGCACAGTCGAGAAATGAGTTCGAATATTAAGGGGAGGGTGCACGGCCATCTTTAATGTACAGTTCCTGCATGCTACAAGAATTCCTGTAAACATATCAACATTGTTTACATTTCATGCTCTAAACTTTAGTCTACTTCACCTTTCTACATTGTATTACTTTCACGTTATCTCATATTTGTCGGAAGATAACACATTCCATAATCTCTATCCCCCTTAACATCTGTACCAGCGGTCAACCCTCTGGGTGTCTTACCATAGACATTTGCAGTGGCCTCGCGATGTGGACACTGAGTACAGGACATTGACCGGGAATTCCCCCCTCCCCTTTGTTCTCCCGCCATGTGACACAAGCCCCTCGTTGTCGGAGCCGGCTACGTCGATGACCCTCTGGTTCGTGTAATATAATAATGATTGATTTTAATGTTGCTAGGGAGAGGTATTGGAAGGGAGGGAGGGTGGAACAGGCAGAGTGGAGGAGGCCATGTAGCAGGGGCGTCATTTCAGGTTTTTCCAGGGGGGGGGGCAAGATTTTGTTTTCTGACGACAGTGACCTTGTAGCATCTTTTTTATTAATTAAGCATGTATAAATTAGATACTTTAATAATAAAACTTCAGTTTTATGTCCTTAAGTTAGCATTATTTACATTTAAAAATACAAAAAATACATTTATACACAAAAATTCCAAATCCAGGGGGGGCAAATGCCCCCCCCCCCCTGTAGCCCCAAATAACGCCCCTGCCATGTAGAACTGCACTGCATGGTTATATGAAACCACGTCAGTATTTCGGTAGATGTGGTAGGGGTCGGAGGCCTCCCGCTATCTTGAAGTAGAACTTTTCTTCGGGTTTCGAAGAGTAGTTCTCTGGCACATAAGTAAGTTGAAAAAATAAATAAATAAATAATTGACAACTTTATATTGATTTTATAAAAATTTTAAATATTCAATTCTCTACGCGTTCGAACGTCAATTGGGTAGCAGAAGTAAACACCTACACGGCCTACACAAACAATTTACTATCGACAGTAAGAAGTTGTAAACAATATGGCGACCTCAATGTATGTAAACGATTTACTTACTGTCGTGCAGCAGAAAGTGTAAGCAATATGGTGGCTACATAAAGCATTTACAGCAGAACTTAACAAAATGGCGACCGGAAGTGTTATACAGAATGGCGGATAGCAATTATTATTTTGCCATCCTTATATAATCGTAAGTTATAAGAATATTAATTCGTCATTTAGCAGCTTTAACACAGTCTCTCTCCTTGACGTACTCCCTTTTCCATCCTCCTAGACATATTTCTCGCAAGCCTCATATCTCGGGATGCTGAACCGTTGACTGGCAGCTAGCTCCAACCTCGCTGCTTGTTGGTATGTTCCTCTTGTAGCAATGTGTTGGCATTGTTACCACGAACATTCTAATGGTTCATCTTGATTTGCATCTCATCGTTGTCATATGAGGGGTTCAGATACACAGTGTTGTAAGTCACAGCTGTTTGAGTAGAGTTGATGTTATTCAAATTACACATATGTTAAAAAGAATTTTCTGCAACTAATGTTTTACTCTTAACGTAATTCCTGAATACAATTTAAGTATTGCAATAATTACGCCAATTTCCATGTGCTTGCAAAGAACTGACAAACTGTACTCTTCTGGAGACACGCCATTGCGATATATGTCGTCCCAGAAAGATTAGAATGAGACGAAGATAAGAAACAACGAAAAACGAGAAAAAAAAAAAGAGAAAACCAGTCTAATTGGCTGTAGTCAACACATCCACACAAAAAAAAAACATGAAAGATCCCATAAGGAAATAGTGAACAACAAATAACGGGAACAAAATAATAAACAACCAAACATAAAATCCGTTTCGGGAGCTGACATCTGCTCCCGTCTTCAGGTCCAGAAACATCGTGAAAATTCCGCCTTTGTACATCTACAGTTTTCTTTTGTGTCTTCATCGCCGTGTCGTCTAGTGTGTTGTGTGTAGTGTCCATTATTGTATTCGTCCCAGTATTGTCTGTGCTGTCTTAATTGTGATGTCCTGAGTTTTACAAATTAATTTGCATTTAAATTTTTATTTTTTTTCCTTTGTTTGTTGTTGACTAATTCCTGATAGGATCTTTAATTCTGCCCCATTGCAAGAAACATTCAAAGACGTTACAAAGAACTGTTTACGATACAAATATTCCAACTGACTCACACCATTGTAAATATAAGCCCCTCATATTTCTGTACTGCTTGTTCTGCCAGTTGTCCAACCGCTTAGCTTAGTGATTAGCGCTCATAGCCGCAGGGCCAAGGATCCTGGGTTCGAGTCCCGGCCACATTTAACGTCACTTCCTCGGGTTCAGGACTTGGTGTTTGTGTTCGTCTTGACTGATAACATCAAGTCACAGTATAATTACAAACTGCAACAAACAAAATACAAATTACTTGAGGTCACTTGGATTTGCCAACTCAAAAGCGGCCCGAGAGGGATGTTTGGTGCAGTGACGAGACGATAGCCTTGCCGTTGTACCGAACACTAAAATAAAAAAAAAGTGGACATAGCTCTTGGCTGGTGAACCAGGGGTATCGGGTTCGATTCCCGGCCGGGGAGGGGAATATTTACATTTGCCTCTTTGGGCTGAGGACTGTGTGTAGTGTTCTTTCATTCACATACTGCGGAAGACAATGGCGAATCACCATCAGTATCACCTCGCGTAGTCGACCTAAGAGGACCTCTTGGTTCACATCATCCGGTGCCCTCCCTGGTTCCTGCCTTCAGGCAGAACAACAATCGTCATTTGTTTGCACAGGTTAAGCCTACATCCTCTCCTGGGGTTAGTCTGGTTGTGAACCACAGGAGAGAGATTCTATTTCAATTTTGTCCAGTGCCGTGAGTTCAATATCTGTACTGTCGTAAACTTCTAGCAGCTAATTTCTGTGAGCTTCTTCAAGCCGGCTGTTACAGTAAAGTGGGTGGTTTGAAGGCCTCAATTTTTTTAATGTCCCACTTTTTTAAAACAAACAAAAAAATAAAAATAATTTTCCCTATCAGAAATACTAGCAAGATTTCAAACAAAAAAACGTAGGGTGAGTGCAATAGATAAAGCAGCTATCGTTGAGAAAGCTCACACATTTTATATCAATTGTAGTGCAATATAATTGTTAAGAGACTTAGGTAAACAATTCATGCACCTATTATCTATTGCATGTGGCCTACATAGTTGCGTTGGAATTCTTACCAGTATTTTCATAGGAAAGTTATTTTACACTGTATAGTCTGTTTTTAAAACTTGGTATACTAATATCCATTTATTTAATATTATTTTCTGCCTTTTATTCTTGTGTGTGCGAAATTTTACTATTATGTTTTAAAATAATTTTACATTAAAAAATACCTTTTTTATTTTTAAATAATATTTTTACATTTTGTTTCCATTATTTATAGTGCATTGTCATCCAGTTCTGATCTATGTTAGAAGTTTTACGTCTCTAGCTCATCGGGAAGTTAGTTAAAACGTATCGCAAAATTTGTACTGAACAAACGGACGAAGAAAGCTGCACTGCCATACAGTTTTGAGATGTGTTAAAAAGTTTCTAGTCTCTAGCTCGTGACTAGCGAACTGACAAACAAACAAGAAAGCGAGTTTATAAGAACGTGTTAAAACTATACTTTATTTTGGTCACAAACCTTTATTTAGAGTACAGTGAACTATATACACTGTGTTTTATCATTTACACTACTATGCCAATGCTAAGAAGTTGAGGGAAAACAAAATGTACAGAAATAATTTAGTATCAACCGCTAATAACATGCGATCTTTGCCGTGAATAACCTATGTTTATAGCATTAAGAATTCTACTAGCAGTGGTTTACAGCATGGTAGTGTGCTTTAACTTCGTACGCATGTGAAACATAATCGTACTTCTAACCTATACGTAGACGCCTTAGCTAAGCCCACACGTGATCTATTTAGGACAGGTAAAGGGACGTGGCTGGCGAAAAGTGTACCTCAACATGACGAAGACATCACGCCAAACGGTGCCTCTTTTTTTTTTCTGTGGGTTTGAAGTAGCCAACAACTATACGTTCATGGCAAGGCTCAACATTCTCTAATCTTTATTCATAATTTGCATACTAAGTACAAGAAATAGGAAAGGATTCAGCCATGGAGACTTTGTTGAGAAACTATCCTAACACTCATGACTTCGGAACACCATGGAAATCAAAGTCGGGAGAGCTGGAGCCTGGGATCATACCTGGGATCTCACTAATGCAAGTTCCAGAGTTTTTTTTACCCGTTTCTTCCACTCTCTTGGTAATTGTGTTAAGCATGGACAATAAGCAGTTGTTGTTAACATCTACGAAACTATAAAAAGGAAATAGTAATACAAACACTAGCGACAGGTGTGATAATGTCGGTTAAGGGTCGGGCGGTCTACCGCAATTTTCGTCATCAATATTTCATTTTGTATTTGCACCAGATAATTTTTCTTATTTTATACACAAAATGTGACTAAATTTAACTCTAAATGAAATGTTTTTATCTCTCATAGTTTTCGCGTAATGGCTTGTTAAAGTCATATTTTGCATGTTTCCGTTTTAACGACTACATTAAAACCAACTGATATACAGATCTCAAAAAAATCACAGTGGATAAAGACATTTCAGGCTACAATGACATGCTCATAAAATTAAAGAATAAAAATTATTTGTATTTTAAAAATGAATACTGAATTTTTAATTTTTTTTTTTCGGTTTCAGCATTTTTTTTATTCAAATAAATTTTATTCTTTACTTTTATGAGCATGTAATTGTAGCCTGCAATGTCTTTATCCACTGCAATTTTTTTTTAGTTTGGTATATCAGTTGGTTTTAGTGTAGTCGTTAAAACGGAAACATGCAAAACATGACTTGAGCAGTTCTGTCTGAAATCACGTTTTTAGCTCTTTGCAGGATAAAATGCTTCTAAAAAACAGAAGATGAGTGGTTTTTGTCCGATTGCGATATGGCTCTTTGTTGAGGAGGGAGCGCGTTTTGAAGGAAATGTGATGACGTCACTGGTAGGATAGCGACAGACAGAAGCGCAGTGGCAGCTTGCGGCCACGGGCTAGTGTTGTAACAAGACCTGTCTTGTGCATGTACTGTACACTGTCTGTGAACTTCCTCTACCCTATTTCCTAGTTATACAGTGATTCTGTTGGCGTGTCCACACTTTAAATATTACATTGTTCAGTAGATTATGTTATTTTTTCTTGGGTAATCATTACAGTTGTTAAACTTGTACTCCATTACTTTGTTCGAACATAAATCGATGGATAGATTCAAGGCGTACCAGTTTGAACCAGCTCCTCGTGAAATACAAGAAAGAAGAAAGTGTGATACTGATAATACCGAAATGGATAGTCGTTCTAACAACCTAGATTGGTGTAACTGTGAGTCGTGCGTTATCATGCCTCACGTGTCGGAGAATGTGCTTGTGTTGTACCGAAAGTGACACTATTAATAATTAGGGTTGTGCGATATTGCGATATATCGCATGCGATACGATATTTTTTTAACTATCGCGCGATATTTTTATGCGATATATCGCGCTGCGATATGTGCGATATCTGCGAGATATATCGTGCTGTGATATCTGCGATATATATCGTGCTGCGATTTTTGCGATTTATATCGCGCTGCGATATCTGCGATTTATATCGCGCTGCGATTTTTGCAATTTATATCGCGCTGCGATTTTTGCGATTTATATCGCGCTGCGATATCTGCGCTTTATAGCGCTCTGCGATTTTTGTGATTTATATCGCGCTTCAAACTATATAGGTGCAATTTTTGCAACACAGCATAAATTGCACTGTGATATTTTGTAATGTATGTGGTGCAATATTTTTAAAATTTTGCTTCATCGGTGGTTGTGCAATTAATCGGGGTGTGACATTTACTGTGATGTTTTGAGGTATTACGATATTTTATTTTTTCAATAGCGCGATGTTTATCAACCAAAATTTTTTACGATGTGATAGTCATCTATACTATGGTCTATGTTTAGGTTTAAATAAATGTCTCAACTTCTAAATGTTATAGGTGCCCTTCGCGATTTGGGTGTCACTGATTTTTGGTACTGATTTTTTGTAACTAAAAATGGAGTACTCTGGTCATATAATTGAGGCAATATGAGTAATGTAGCAACAGGCACCAGTGTTACCGATATCGTTGAGTCACCTTACCCTGTCTACTGAGGAAATTGAAGCAGCCATGAGATGCTACACAGCTAATATTAAAATAATTCTACATACCCAGGAAGAATATTATCACTCCTGATACTGCGTAAGCCTACATATCAATATATTAAAAACTGAGATAGTATAACTGGCGGATCCGCTGACTCGTCGTCAGAGGCGAGTGCCACGGCAAACTGTACGCGATAAGAAGGCGACAGGCCTGCACAAATAGCACCGTGTGACTTTTATCCTTCCTCCTGGTACAGTTGCAATGAACAGTGACATTATCCCAAGCAACTATTAAAGATATGTTTGCACAAATTCATTGAAGTTTCACGGTGTCG
>PNEQ01127501.1:0-28879 GCA_003012365.1 Medauroidea extradentata | reverse complement strand
GGGTTTAACTGTATTTGGAGGCTCAACTGTATTTGGAGGCTCAGCTGTATTTGGGAGTTTAACAGTATTTGGAGACTCAACTGTATTTGGAGGCTCAACAGTATTTGGGGGCTCAGCTGAATATGGATGTTCAGCTGCATTGGATACCTGCAACATTTATTGAGCTTGTTATATTGCTATAAGTTCTTCCAAATGGTGCATCAACTTACTTTTGGCTGAAATAACATTCATTGTCTCATCACTTGTAAACATAAAATGTGGAACTGCAGAGAACTCGTATTTACCCTATACACTCCTTAAGGTTGATTTCAATACAAAAATGATAAAAATGTTTCCATATTACAACCAATTTTAACTTTATTTCCAACTACCCTTATTTTCTCTCGTCGCTGCCTCTTGTCGAAATTGTACTTAATTATTTATTTTTCACATGTTGGGTTTATAACTCATTCTTCCCCATAACAATGTGTTGTTTGGTAATAAAAACTTGACTACAAAGATAAACGACCTCGAAATACATTTCATTTCATTATATTATAGTAATATTAATATTTTTAATGTTTTCCAAATTTCAACATTTCAATGCCATCTCCTACCGCCCAGTTGCGGGTGCGATATGGCCACCATCACTTTTATGTTTCTACACATCATAAGGAACAAAGTAACACCTACCACAATACTCTATCACAAAATTGCACATGGAATGTAACTATAACACACACTATAGTTTGCATTTTTTAAGTGCCGTTCCTCATTTGTCTGGGCGTATCACAAAAATGTTACTGCAACAGAACACGTCTGTGGTTTGCGGGTAGTACCTCAAGATACGCAAGAGTTAACGATCACTGACTATTGAAGCAGAACCTCAGATGTGAACGAAGGCCACTTAAACAAACTCGAGCTAAATACTTTTCGCGGAAAGTTCTTGCCCCTATACTTAAGGTAATGAAACTAGCCGGTGTAAACATTTTTTTATTCGCAGAAATCAGATGTCCATACTAATCTCACACCCACTGGTATATGAGAGCACACAAACAGCTACAGACGTAAATAAATGCTGGCGTTGCAGTTAACTTGTGATGGTTTGTTTGTTGTTACAGAGCGAGTGATGTATCCGCGCAAGCAGAAGGCTGTGCTGCAGAAGGTGCCTGTGGTGGGGGGAGAACCAATCACAGAGGAGCTGGCCATCGTGAGTAAACACCTACAACCTCGCTGTGCACTTCTGCGCAGCGTTGCTAAACAAAATATGTTATCACAGTTGTTCCAATGTTTAGGAATTGTGTACCTACCGTGCATGATAGAACATTCTTGTAGTAAGATTTTGTGTTCTCATTTTTTATGTGATGATGACGTTGGAGCTCATATTATATCAGCTATCGAGACTTTTTTTTTACTTTTTTTCACATGCGTTAAATAACACTCTTCTGAATTATTGTACGGTGGTTTAAATGTTCTATAGTGTTGCGAGTCTGGTAAGTTTTCTATTTCATAAAGTCTATCTATAAACTAAACCAACTACATGTTCCCGCCTTAAGGCAGGTTCACAGTGTGTGTGAGAGAAGGTCGGGGTGAAGATTGGGCCAGCTGCTGGATTAGCGAGACATGCCTGTTGCCCTCTCGGCCCGAGGAATGTATGAGGTGACATGAGATGAGAGTGGAGCAGCGACAGAATGAGAGAGACGGGAGAAGCGGGAGTTCTCTGAGAAAACCCGCCAACCAACGTCCGCCATGTTTAACACATGTGACAAATTTGGAACCGAACCCGTCGGGTATCAAACCCCTGACGCCTAGGTGGGAGGCGAAAGTTCTGCCCCCTTACTTAATATGAAAGCTCGATATAGGTGGTTCGCGATACGCTGAGCAACTGTGAAGACCTTATTGTCTAGAACAGTAATAAAAACAGTACTTTGTTGTGGCCTCAGATGTCACATTTGAGTACAGTACAATACACACACACACATATATATACACGCACACACACACCTTGATTGTTACGTAGGAAGGTTTGTTGTGTTAAAAGTGGCACTAATGTACAAACTATCTTGAAGGGAAAAAGCAACTAAAGTTTCAGAAGTGCTTACTTGATAGTGAACCACCTATATGATGGCGAGACGAGTGGCAATTACTTACAATTATGTTTTCGTACAATATGTTCAGTGCACTGAATGTTTGGTGTTTGTGCAGATGTAGTGTCCCCGAGCGGATGAGAAACTTGAACTGCAGATTGACAATCATTCGATTATAAATTAAGTGGGTTTACTGGTATTTAAGAACGAAAACTCGAAAACTCACTACACGGATAGAGACAGTTGAACAGCACTTCAGTTCTGACATTTATTACTCACACACGTACAGCTCCTTACAGTACATATACGCTATAGAGTTATACTTGAAGACTGAAAACGCCTCTGCGCGGGGACCGATACAGGTACTCCCCTAAAATAGGTGAATGCTTAATTGCTCTTATATAGTCCTTGATGAGCCTGTACTATGTCCTCTTGAGGGTCTGTCTGCAGTACTTCTGGTAGGGTTATCCACTGTTACTGTCCTTGTCTTACACCCACTTGCTCCTACCAGCAGCCGGTCCTAGGCTAGAGACTTTTGCCTTCCACTAATAGTTAGCTTACATTATGATTACATATAGAAAACAGAATTATTATACATGTCTAGCCATACGTAATACAGACTAGTTACAAGAGATAGTGTGGGACACAAAAAAATAGGGGCATACTACACAGAGAACATTGTTTTGTTATTTGTAAACATACAATTACTAAACCCCGATCCTGATAAAAAGCGGGAATTCTAGTCTACGAAATCAAGGTGGAAACTATCCTTCAATTAATCTTTTTTTCCCAGAGAGTAAATATGTGCATGGACTACTCATCTTAGCATCCCATACCGTCGTTTGAATGGCAAAGTACATTCCTGATGTGACCGATGTATTTTATTACATAGTAACTGTTACGCATTACTCAAGTGCTGAACTGTCAGTACAGCAAACATTGTCCTTCATGTTTACATGATCACAGTTTGCAATCATGTATAACAACACACTACAAGCCTGGTGATTGGTTTCATCAGGTTGTTACCGTAACAATTGTCCACCCGTTATTTCGTTTTCTCTACGGCGAATATTACTCCGAAGTGTACGTAACAGTTAGCCTGCTTGATTTTTGTTTACTACACAATTAAATAATTCTCATTTAACGACATATATGACAGACTATTTTCATTCTTCTTTCTTCTAACCCTGTAACAGCAGCTAGTCCATGCTAATTTGCTTGCAGTGACTCATGCACATGTTTCTATGTCGTCCATTTCCAACGAGCCGAATTAACCACGTTGCTCTGCTGGATATTATTTCCTCCCTGCATACAGAAGTCCGTGGCATTGCAAATACTAAGCTCACACCCCAGTCATTGTGGTAAAACTTGTCTACTGTAATAGATAATCTCGCATGATAGCGTCTTGAAATACAGACGCTATGTCTGGAAGATGAGACCAGAACTTTATTAAATATTCGCAATTATTCATTCGTCAATTCATAGTCTTTGCTCATAGCAAGGTATACTTAGGAGTCGTCTGTACCATAATAACTTTTCACATCGTTTAAACTACATAGATCGGTGTTGTAAAGTTCTAGTTCGTATGTCACGTGCTAAAACCTGCTCTTATTCGTAGTAAATATTTTATTGAGATGTGGTGTATTTTTATACTATAAGTCGCAACAGTACGAAGATGGTATAGCTAGCAGGTTGTAGTATTCATTATATAAAAATAATAAATATCGTATGAAGATGGTACCGGAATGCTAGGGTATCACAATCAACTTAAAACTGGTTTCATATGACGTTAAATGGAAGCTTAACTCGTGCAAGATGCAACCGTGTGCAATATTCTTGCGCAAGATCTTGCGAACATTTATGCTAGTTTCTGCTATTCATTTAACATTTTGTGTGCAAATGTGTTTGTTTTATTGCTGTTAGCAAGCAGTTGCACATAGTCAGTGACGTACATAAGCGTAAATAAACAATATATGTGGCCGTATTTTCAGGTCAGTTCGCTAGGTTTGTCTATATAAACAGTTGTTTAGTCACAAAAAAATTACACTATGAAAATGTAAAACATGGCCTTTTTCTCAAGAAGTGTAACAGTAGCAGATGTATTTCACGTACCTGGTCCCTCTTTACACCCGAATTCAACGCACGTAACCGTTTTCATCCAAATCTGTTCATTCTACAGCATCAATACCATACCAAAACCTTACTCGATCTACTCGATGCTGTGTGTTGGTCAACAGTAACGAATTGTCCGGCATTATTTACGTTGACTTCAAGAAAGTCAGAACATGCCATCGCCTGTATACTCCTACCTCCGTGTTGGTTAACATAGCAACGTATATAATTTGGCTGTGAGTTGTTCAACCATAACCTTCATTCTCATTGCACCCATGGCCGAACTGTACAGGCATGTCCGATCGGCGATCGAAATACATCGCTTCTGCACAGTGACGTCACTCAGTACCCATGCGAGCAGATGTTTACATTGTCTGTAACGGGATAAAATTACCAGAGCTTAATTTGTTCGGAAATAAGAAATAACTGGCGTAATAGATAACCAAAACTCACTAGGAAATAAATAACAAGTATATTACCTTCACAAGAGCAAAACGTTAACTATTTATGTAGTGAAGTACAGCATTTATTTAAGCAATTATAAAGTTGGCCGCACAGCTGTTATTGATGTCTATAAACAAGACTGTTGTGTTGGTCCGTCAAATTTATTGTTTCCCGTTTTTATGTACGTGTGTGTATGTGCGGGAAATTTTAACCTCGTTTGAAATTGCATCTGTTTAGTTAAAACATTTGATACTGCAACATTAAACTTTAACGTAATAATAATAAACACCAATTTTTATAACAATATCAGTATTTTGTCGCGCCATTTTACCGATTACACAAAGAAAATTAACTAGGCGTACTTATTTATTGGTTGGTCTCCGTTTATTTGATTTGATACAATTTCATAATTTAATCTAGGAATCAGACAACAAAATGTTAAATGAAACAATATATTGCACTTAACTCTATTGCTGGTGATTCAAGTTTTATAATTTCCCATCTTGGACTTGTATCATAATAAGAAGCGAAATATATTGAACCTACTTAGACAAACTAAGTTCTAATATAAAATTATTAGGTTAAAATTAACATTATATTGGACTACCTTACTGGCAGCAGGTTATTTTCATCTCATTGTTTCTCTTTACATACTATCATTACAGTCAGCACGATGACTTAACAAAAAAGTAGGCCAATAAAAATAATTCGTTTCACGCAGACCTTTATGCTATCATTATGTTAGTATTCACAATAAATTGATATTTACAAAATGCTCAATTGTATTAGTACTTGATTGTATGATTCATTTTGCATTACTGTTATTTTACCAGCATAGAACCACTTCTATATCCTTTGACCTGCTTGGGATCAGCGAAGGACTCATATAAGTAAAAATAATAATAATAACCTAAAGCTATGAATGAATCAGATACTCAACGTAGATTCAGGACTTCATTAGACATATTAAAACTATTTACTAAATATAATCCTACTATAAAAAACACAGATATTATTAAACCTGTACAGTATTTTCAAAAATCAAAAAAAAGTTGTTCAAGCTACAGGCCTAAATAAGGCTGTCATTATTGTGCAACGATATAGCTGAACTTCAGTTTTGTACGAAATTTTTTTTTAGAATAATAACCATTGAACCCTAAATAATATATAATGACAACCATCTTAGGTTTGTTGCTTCACTTGTATAAGCTTCAGACTACATTGATGCTCCACAAATTTCGTTCATCAGTAGGCCTCATCCCATTGGGACAAATAGTAAAGTCAGCTAAGTTTTAAGTCCAGGAACTGAATATACAATTTTTGTTTATTATGGTCTGATAAATTAGAACGTATGTACTTCAAATATTTCTATAAGCACCCAACCTGTCAAGAAGTTAGTGTGTCAAGCAATGTGGGCTATTTTGGTCATGTAAGTTAATAATATTTCAAAGAATGTGGTGAGGTGATTTGAACAAACAACTGACATTTAATGGCAGAGGGAATTTTCTCCACATTAACTGTTGATTCCATTGTTACTTACATTTGTTAAAATTAAAGATGATGTTTAACTAGAATTGGGAACCATCTAATTAACACTATATAAGGTTTTTTAATTGCATGTTTAAAAATATAAAATTTAACTCTTTAACAGATTTAATCCACATCTTAAGCAAATATTTTATAAGACGATACAATCCTTAAACTTAATATCTTCTACAGAAATATAAGGCGTATCAGTAATTTATCACACATGTTCCAACCAAAAATACTTTGCTCTAGTAAGATGTTTCCTCAAAAATTGGCAAAAATATTTTTATATTTCTCTTTCTTAATTTTCCTGTGATAGTCTTAAAATCTGTACATTTAATGTCAGCAGAACGTGTACTGTATTCTATTAATTTACATCAAACACCCTCTTGATCCCAGGTAGGCCTGGGTTTTTGTAGTAGGCGGGTAATCTTGGTTGTACTGTAGTTCCATGTACAGAAAGAATTTTGAGGTGTGCATTTTGAACATTATTATAAATCATTTTTAAAAGTAATGTTTACTAAAGGCCTTACAAGATTCCTAAATACTGGCTGACATGTCTACAAAAAAACTGAGTTACAGCCTACCTACTTTCACTGGTTATAAAATTTGGGATGGGGCCTATACTTAATTGTTTTAATACCAAAAGTACTTACTATAAAAAGGTATCCTCTGTAACACACATCAGACTCAACATTTTTTGCTGATGACACTGTTCTTTTGTACACTCATAGTGCAAGCATCAACATTATGTTGCAACAAGTGCAAGAAGACCTCAACACACTCAATGTGTACAAACTTAAACAAGCTAATACTGAATTATGGCAAGACAAACTATGTTATATTCAGTCCTCCAAGATTTAAATATGAAGAAACCTTTCAGCTCACAACAAACAATAGCCCCATTTCTAGAGTGAACAAAGTGAAATTCTTAGGTATAAACATTGACGAACACTAACATGGAATGTTCATATAGACAACATTACTAACACAATTCTACCAACAGTAGGAGTGTTGAGCAGGCTACATGGGATGACGGATTTGGTAAAAAAATTCTATTCACTGTATTCTCTTATAGTCATCGGCAATGTTTGAGTCCCATTTCGGGCTCAGCTAATAAACATGCAGTGTACCCTTTACAAATCATTCAGAACCGAGCCATTAAAAGAATATTTAATTTGTATGAGTACAACTTACCGGCTCACATATGTGCAAATGACAGCAGCTTAACTGGGAACAGCATACATGATCACACCCCCAGGCATGCAGGAAACAAACTGCTTTCTTCAATTTACACTGAATACGGATGAAAATCCTGTAGTTTTAGGGGTTTGCAACTGTTCAACTGCCTTTCCGTTGCCATCAAAGCTGCCGCTAACCGCTGTTATTTTGAAGAAACTTTTGAAGAAGGAACCATTAAAAAAACTAGAGACATGGGATAGTATACTACATTATTGATCTCTGTCATTGGCTAGAGACTTAATATTGATTACTATCTGCACTTGTACTCATAGCACTAGAAAACTAGAACATATGATGTATTTAAAAATAATTTGCCCGTGAAGATAAGTTGACTTCTATCAGCCTGTGTATTTCAGTTTGGTATTATGTTATATGTTAACATTGCACTTAGCCATATCTACCTCCAAACACTATTTTCCAGGTATATTGTTGTTATATTTCCTTATGTAGTAATGTAACTCATATAGGATATAGTATGATGTCAATTAGTGTTTATGCAGCCTAATATTTATCACAGTCAGTTCTTACTTGTGATTGTGATATGTTCCTTTGTGTAAGTGTTAGAATGTAATATGTTTTGGATAGTGTCTTGGTTTTATTTTTGTGTAACTTAGCTGTAATGCATATGCAATATTTTCCATATTGTAAAATCATACTCTTCTCTTTCCTCAGTACTTTAGTTTTCAACTTTCTCATGATATTTTCCAAATTGTATTGATGTGCATAGTTGTATTTCTGTATATGTAGTTGTGCAGATGTGCACACATGGACAAGATTATCGCACCCTGAAGCCATCTTACCACCAAAATGTTATTGTTAATTGTAATAGGCCCTCACCTAGAGCTTTGCTCAAAGTGGCTGAACTTTTTACGTAAGTAAGCAACATATTGTTTATAATTTGATTACTTTTGTAATTAAATAAATAAAAATGAAAATATATTACAGCATTATGGGTTTATTTAAGGAGAGTGCTGGAAAGACTGGTAAGGATGTACAAGAGGGTGAATGGTGAGGGAGAGGCTAGGGTAAATTATGCTGCCTGTTAACTAAGACAGAGTATAGAGGAATATAGAATGGTAGTGAGAAGATTCCGATATTGAAGAGCATAACACAGCAGGGTACCATAGGCATGCTATGCTTATGAAGCGGACGAGGAAGTGACGTGGAATTAGCTGTCAGAGAAGTAGGTATCAGTGAAGGATTTGGAAAATTTAGGAGGTGTTTGTGAAAGAGGTTATAGCTTTCCACTAGGCGGTTGTCCATTTGCTAATGAAATAGTTATTAATATTGTTGCCAACAGCTGAATTTTGGTGAGTTGAAATCAAGTATGTTTTAAAATGCTGCACAAAATTTAGAAGTTAGACAAGTCACTAATATTATATCTGCATCGTAGTGCAAGATAACCATAAAGATTCAAAATCCATTGATTTTGTTGTAAAATTTCTCCTGAACATGCGCATGCTTGACAATGCAAACATTGTTAGGGAATTGGCTTAGAATATCCATTTAAACCGACAGGTTGAACCACAGTTGAATTGTAGTTGCTGGGCATTAATGTTAAGAAAAATTGTTAAACACATTGTAACAGCCTGGTTTGGCAAACGTTTGCATAATACTAACCTTTATTTATGCCCAAGCTACATCATGCAAATTGTAGGTTAGGCCACCCTTACTACTAGAACGTTAATTTTAAAATATTCAACAAATAATATAACCTAAAGAATTTCAATTTTTCACTAAAATATTGACTTTCGTAATATATAAACTGTTTTGCAATTAGTTGCTACCTATAAACGTAAAAAAAAAAATCACTTAACCACACACTGCATAAACTTTATTTACATGGAAAGCAAACAGCTAATTCGCAGAATATGTTTCGTGGATGAGCATGGAAGAATTTTTGAAGAACATATTTTGCAAATTGTTGTACATTTCGTTGTGCTAAACAACATACTAACTTCATTATTTAAGCTTTCATGCGAGTACAGCAGAACGAGCCGAAGTCGTCTTGCTTGCACTGATAGGCACATATTTAACCACCAATAAAAGTTATTTCATATGTAAACGACCGGTTGTTAATAATATAAACACTTGAGGTATCTGTTCAAGTTTATTTCCAGAGAGACCCGATCAGCTTGCACCTCGTAGTTTCTTTAAAAAATGCAGTTGACGTGAAAAGAAGCACGGATTTGTATACATTTAAATGGCCATTCCGAGCAATCTGGGTACGGAGTGACGTCACAAGATTAGAGCGAGACAGAGATATAATGGGCACGGGTACACCATTATACGTACATCGTGATTGCACCTACAAAATCAGCTGACTGCACCCCACCATATTGTTACGTGAATAAACTAAATCAGTTTGGCCTCAGTGTATGCTGCTAATCTCTGTATGTGCCTCCAATCACTGATGTAACGAGTGGTCTTATTAGACTTTGCTAGTCTTTCCATCCTGGTCATCTGACGATATCATGGGGGTATAAAGACAATAATAATCTGTAGCGTGTGAAGTGGAATTCAGGAGAAGTAAACATCGTTGCTATTAAAACACTCCTTCTCTCATCCATGGTGTACTCGACTGAAATGTAACCGGAATAAATAACACTGTTTTGGCTTGATTGCTTATGTGAGTTGAACTAAACACCACACCAGTTTTATTTTATAATAGCATAGTTATTTGGTACTTATCAGGAATATCAAATAATTCTGGTAGAAAGAAAGAGTTGTGTGCTGTAGTTTCGTACTAAATTTGTGTCGTATACTTTTATATTGTCTCCACGATGTTGGAGCTCCACAGTACAACCGCAACCCGCAGAGCAGACCAGTTCTGCCGGTTGCGGTGCTGGTGCGTGCAGGCGGCAGTGTGTAGCGGGCAGCAGGCCTGCCAGGGGAAACAACAGACAGTGAGTGCTGGGCGGTATGTTGACAGGGGCTGCGGCAGGTCGTGTTCGGCACTCCAGTTACAACTCCTCGCAGTGAGTGGCTACGTACGGGCCTAGTGTTTCGTGAGCCTGACCAGGAGCTGGCATTCGGCCTGAAGGCGGCACGTAACGGCACTCGAGGCCTGCTGTCTGTAGTACAAGCTCACATCATCAAGTACCTGCTCTTCCACAAGGACACCGGCCCCAGTCCTGACATGTGAGTGTTCACTCAACACTCTCAGGTAAGACTGCGCAGTCCCGCACCAAGGTTCTTCAGGTCTGCGTGAGTCTGAGAGATATTGTAATACAAGTCTGAGCACTTTCTTTTTGATCACATCGTCATTTACAACCGTCAGTTGGGAGCGCAATAGTAGTGGCAAGTACGTGACAGGATGGAAAATATAGACGAACGACTACAACGTTGTCTACATGACGGCGGTAAAAAAAGTGCTGTAATGGTTTCCTAGCAACAGTTGTAAACAAACAAAATATATAAAAAATAAAACACGGTATAGCTATGATAAGAATTAAAAATGCTAGTAGTTACTATGCCTCGATGAAATATAATTTAAAATATGTATGTATATACACACATATTTACACAACGGCGCGAGTGAAAGTAGATTGTTTGCTAGGCTCCAACGTGCTGTGTATAACAGAAGATGTTGTGTCTATGCTGGTTGGTATCGTTTATTTCAATAACTGTTCCTCTCTCCAACAGGCGTGCATATAACCGTACAGATTTAACATAGAACGTGTGTGATTTGCACCACATTTGTTTACGTATGTCACAAATTATATCATCCAATTACAGTAGGATAAATATACTACAGTTTATTGGAGAATATGCGGACTTCACATATTTTCGCGATTTAGTGTATCTCACGATAACAGCTAGTTATTGAAAGGTAAACATTTTTAATTAAAGGAAAGCACATAAAAATATTATGAAATAGTGAAGTTAAGACATACGCTGATAAGAGAAAATATTTTTAAAGAATGACATTATATAAATCTAAAAAAAAAAATTTTAAATATGCCTAACACGTCCGTCTCACTATATCCATGATGCCGAAAGGAAAGAAGACTGCGAGCCATTTCGTTGTAGGCTAGTAAATGCGTACAAAAATTGGAATCAACCCGGAACTGATTACAACAGAAATCATTTCTGTGACATGTATCTTCTATCCATCGTAATGAAATATGTAACGATATAAGCAATAAGCACCAACGTAGTGGCTGCTGGTCGGGATACTTCGGTAGTTTTCACTAAAATAACTTCAGTTCCTCCACTCGGATCAAACAGTCGGAACGTTTTCTTGCAATAAAAGTACTTAGAATTAATGTACATATATCTCAACTGGGTAGGTATGTTCTCGAAAGAAATATAATTTGAACGGAAAAAGAGTTTGTTGCGGGATTTTCAAATTGTTATGTTCTCCTGCTAGAAAGTGTTTCTTTTGTATATTTAGTACATAAAACTTCCTAGATACATGACGTATACGTTAATATTTTTCTGTTCCTTTTTCTAAGATACCTTAGATTTACGGTTGTTCCGTACCCAAGGAACCTTGCAATAATAGAGAACTGGAAACTTTCTTACAGCAGAAACTGTTATCCATATCAAGAGCGCCTCCCAAGATTACAGTGTCTGTATTGTTGCATGTTTGAAACGAGTGTTCGTCTTGACTTCAGCCAGAAGCATTGCACTGTAAACTTCATTAGTTATGACAAGTGTTGGATTGCATCTTCAAGTTAATTCTACAATCGTCTGTTTCATGTTGCGACTTAGAACAATCGTGCTTATTCTGTGAAAACTATCAAAGGTTTATGAAGGAGGATGGATATGAAATAATTACGGTTACTGGTTTATCGTGGGAAATGTTGACTGTTTGCTAGTCTGTAATATCCATATCTGACATTATTCTTTAATTGTTGGTGTCCTTCCATGTGAATGGACCAATGATAACTCTAGTAGTCGCTACTAACATAATGTATTTTCAACCAGAACAACCGGACTTAAGGGAAACTTCAGAGTATCTGTGGAAGAAGATAGGACGTTCCATTAGCCCGCGCTGATACTGGACTCAAACCAGCGATGTGGCGCTCTGTTAAGACAATCGCCTAGCAGTCGAGAGGTCCTGGGTTCGAATCCCGACCTGTCCATCATAATTTCTGGTTTTCCAATAGAGCTCCAGGCAACTGCATATCCTGGACGATATATCTCACTCTTGTTTGTCTACAATAGTTCAAAGACACGTAACAAAACCATATAAATAACCCAGCACACAGTATGAACACAACGTCTTTATTCTACTCTTGCTGTTCACTTCATGCCTTAACAATTTGACTAAGGGTTGTCTGCCGATGTGCTAATAAAACCTTTTATCGCCACTAATATCAAAGCCTCGTTCTATTCCCGTTTGGCACAGCTTGGATCCATGTTTGGGAAGGGAGAGAATAGGTAAGATAGGACAAGAAATATTTCTGTTCCCAACTAAAAAAAAAAAGACTTCGGAATACCGTAGGCCTACTATTTTTTGGTGTATTTAAACGGAGGCAGTGTAACAAATTTAATATCTTAACTAATAAAACATTAGTAATCACTAAATATTTGTTAATTTTCATTTAGACTGCAGATATTAAAAAGTGAATCTGTACCTAGTTGCCAGTGATTGTTGTTTATTTATTTAGTATTTGCATCAATTTGTTGCACATTCTCTACCAAAAATTAATTAAATACGACAGGCAAACAATGACTATTCATCAATTATGATTTCACGTGTAACTTTGCTAGCAAATATACAAGAATACCTGCCTAAAGGAACATAAGGTCTCTCTGGCCTTGACTTGAAACATCGCAGCAGTGTATCACTACTATAGTTGATTGTATACGTGTGTGTGTGCAGGTTATTGAAGCCGTGTCGCGCCAGGCAGCTGGAGGCTCTGTGGATCTCTGTCAGCGACATACTGTGGCGAGTAGGAGAAAAGACTCGCTGTAAGGTGTGCCTGCCTCAAGACGAGTCCTATGTGCCTCACAGTCACAAGTACTTCCAGGATGGCCTCACAGAGAAGGTACACTATACTGATAGTTATATCATCTGACAATACGTGCCGTGGTTGAAGCTGTGTCTAGAGCTCTCGCCCTCCACCACGACGATCCAGATTTTACTACTGGCGCAGTCAGACATGGCATTAACATGGCAGATATTGGCCAGCGAATTGTCTGATGTTTCCTCCGTCCTTCGCATTCCATCACTTCTACCTTGTAGGATTTCACGTATCATCATCCTTCAAGAAGTGGCAGACGTCTCGGGGTGTGATATCTGCCCTCGAGTATTCTCCCATGTACAATATATGTTTATACAACAATACAGGTTTATAATTGATGATAGAAGGCCAGAGTGTTGGCAGGACCGACAACTCTACTTGAGGAAAATTGTGCACGTCCATCTTTAATTTACAATATTTCCCTCGCTACAAACATTTATGTAGGCGTAACAACATTTCTGACATTTCGTGCTCTAAATATTAGTCTTTGGGGCCATTTCATAGTATGAGATAATAAATCACTTCGATATTATCTAACATTGTTTGGGATATAAGAAATAACGCAACCTTCCTTATTTTCCAGCAAATTCCAGATAATATGTACGTAAGTAATTATGTAACGATATAGATGTAGTGCTCCAGTCCTCTTGACACACGTGCGATTGTCCTGCCTGGCCGGCCTCAATACTGAACATGCTGGGCTGGCGGAGAAGTGACGGAAGGTAAAGGAGGCGTGAAACAGCGAGCTACAGACATAACCACTATGTTTCCTTCGTGGTGAATATCGGGACTACACAGCCGGGAGTAAAGCGTGGATCTCAGTGATGACAGACTGGTGGTCTGACCACTTCACTGTAGCAACCTTGACACTGTGTCAACTCTCTGATATACAGTCACAACATAGTGTTACTTCTACTGAATAGGTTGTTGTAGGAACAATGTTTTCTTTCAGTGAAATATCAATGACAATATGCTGTACTATGACATTTTACGTGCGCAATGTGGCAACACAGAATGGATGTAATCCCCTCTTGCACTATATATATATAACTACTACTCTTTACTATCACACAATGAGCGAAGTTAATATCCAGTAACCGATCAAACATGATTCTACGTTTACTCGACTTAACGTACATAAAATAATACAAGTACGTGGAGCGCAAGAGGGACGTTCTACGTGCAGTGTTGCCACATTGTGTGCGAAAAGTATCATCGTACAACGTTTGCTACCAACGTTTTCGTCTCATAACCCACGATTCGTGTTGTCTGTATATTATACTGCCGTACTTGACACACTGTTTTGAAATTCTGCAATATTTCCGTGTACTTGCAAATAGTTTATGTATGTTCTTAAGAAATGCTTCGTTGAATCACTAAATTTTTACAAGTTTTCACAAATACGTTGTCGAATGTAAGAAAGTTTAATGATACACTTCCATGTTGTACGAAGGGTTCCGTTCGAAAAAAACAATAGACGGTCCTTCAGTATCAATAAAGTATGGTAAAATCTTGGTTTTGTGTTACTGATCTACATATGGGGTTATTAATTTATTAAATTATATATAATAAATAATAATTTAAACACTGCTGAGGGTCTTTAAAATTTGATACGTTGTGACACGCCCATATGGTCACCACTACGATTTATTATATTTAATAATCTTTAGTGTCAACCAACTAGCATAAATCAATATGTAAGAATAGCTATGCCTTGCAACCCTTCGTTCTCCTCGTCATTGTATCAGGATAACATTGAAATAGTTTTTATTAAGGTACCATTACTGCACCAAGTTTTATATAGAAAACAGGAACTGTACATATTGTGTCTTTGAGAAAACGGGGGAGAGAAGGAGCAGGTGCAGAGAATGTCTAGGGCCTCACCTCTCCCCCGCTCGAACCACTCACCCTAGCTAAACAAGAGGGGAGGGGCTCCAGCCAATAGTTTTGTTAGTTGTCACTGTATTCTAGATATTTAGTAATTAAAAAATCATAAATGTTAACAAGTAAAGGAACCATTTTATGTAATTGAATGTAAATAGCAAAGAGATATTAAGCATTATTTAATAACTACGGTTCTAGCCGGAATTGTTGTCCTCGAGAGGCGGGGCCATAGGTGGAAAGCTGACTTGTGATTGGCCCAAAACGAAACGGAGCTTGCGAACCAAATGGCGGTGGGGTTTCGGCGCAAATCGGGGAGAAGCAAGACGTCGTCGGTCCGCGACAGACGTTGTTAAGGGTCTTCAAGTGAGATAAAATCATAATTTTATATTTTTATCAAATATTGTTAGTTTTAAAGACGGTACTTGTGAGTACATTTTCCTCTTACGAAATAATTTTAACTCCCATAGTTTTCTAATAACGGTGCGTCAAAGTCAAAAATGGCATGTTCTGCTGCCATGCAAATAAGGAAAACCAATTGACTTACGTTAGTGAAATAATTCACAGTGAAATCACATATTATGGACTACGTATTGAAACATTAAAAAAAAATCCCGTGAACTATTTTTGTATATTAAAAAATTGCTGAATTTTCAACTTTTTTCTGTACTTTTGTGATTTTTTTTTAAAAATTCAAAATATTACGTTACGGTGTTTAAAATCCTTTATTGCATAGCTCGTGGGATGTAATATCACAGTTAGTTATTTTGTTTATGTGGGTCATTTGGTTTTCACTATTTGCATGGCAGCAGAACAAGCAAATTTTGACTTTGTCGCACCGTTATGAGGAAACTATGAGAGCTAAAATTGTTGTGTAGTAAGAAACTGTTCTCACAAGTATCGTCTATAAACTAAACTATTTCATAAAGATACAAAATTATGATTTTATCGCACTTGAACACCCTTAAGCCGGGGGAGACGTCAGCGAGCCGCGCCGACGGGAGGGCAGAGTGCCACCGTCAGGCGTCGAAGCTAGACGTCGAGACGCGGAGTATTGCGGGCCGAGGCGCCATCATCGTCGTTGTTTTGGGCGTAGGGACGCCATTAAGACATCTCCACGTCAAAAGGTACGTCGGCCCGAGACACCTCTGATTGGTAATTAGAGACATTGTAAGACGAGTCAGCTGATATTCTAAATAGTCGTCGGGGTTTCCGTGCACGCGACTGTTATAATTGAGAGCCGTACCGACAATCCTGCGATAACAACAGTCCGCCCCGAGAGGACAGCAACGACGTGCTACCCGGGAAAACAACTTGCAACTTTTTCATTGCACTGTCCAGAGTATCCAGAACTTTCACCCAGCAAACAATAGCCAATCAAGCATCCACAGATATGTAAACAAGTATAAAAAATTAACACCGCACGTCGTAACGTATTCATAAATTCTTGTTGGGTTGTTTGGTAGTGATGACTATCTAGGAACTCTGTTTTAATTTTTTAGTCAATTGATGTTTGTAAGTTATAATCCATGGTCTGAAAGTGTAATAATGGGTACTAGTGACTGATGTATGGAAGTCTGAAAAGTATGAAAGTAGAAATCTGTAATATGATAGAAATGTAATGTTGAACTGCGATCATAATCAATTGCATTTTATTTTAAATGACGTCATTGCATTCATTCATGCATATGTGATAAAGTGTAACGACAATGCGCTAGTGAACACATCTCAATGTGATATTATACTTCATCGCAGACCTGCTGTGTGGGCTGCTTTCACTTACCCCATGAATACACGTGTGTCTGCAATAATTGTACAGTATGTTATACGCAACGGTGCCGTAGGCCTACTATCTCACATATGTGTGTAGATGTTGCTTGTTTGGTCTTACTGCCAACCTGTGGCATGTAGTATTAAAGTGAACATCTGAGTATTGTGAAGACTATCCCCAGTCGTCAACCATACTGGCCAACACTAATACGATACATTTTTACATCTATTATACTCTATCCAGTCTAAGGTTGCAGCAGAAATAATAATTGCTAACGAAATAAATCAAAGCATTTTAATTTTATTTTGATTGCTCGCATTGTGAGTGTGCCTCAGTTACCTTATATTTTTTTCTATATTTCAAAAGAAATGTATGCTAAACAAAAGTGATTTTCATTCACTTGCATGAATTAGCTGCAACCTTAGAATGGATGGCGTATAGTCGTCCGATGTATTAACGTACCAAAAATAGTAAAATAGTTATGCCATTTGAGAAATTAATAAAATTAAAAAAAAAAAAAAACGAATTCTACGTTTAGTAGTAGGGAAAATATAGTTAAACGTTTGTATAAGTGTTTTCTGTGTGTATATACTGAAGTTTTATCAATGTTTACTTTTTCCAGCTGCATATATTTGAGTTCACCAACTACGAGGACCTGTTGATCTTCATCAAGCGCTACATTTTTCTGGTAAGAAAATGAAATTCCTTTAATTATAATGTATTGTTCGTGCTTAGTCAAACATGTTGCATGAAGTCTATATATTACACCTTGACTTGTAATGTTTGCATGTATATATAGTATGTGGATCGAGCTGTATATCGTACGATCATTCTCTATTATACATAATATATTTCAACATTTAGCGTTTCTTGTTTCAGCTACCTTGAAAAACAACGAGAATGGGGAAGTAATTAGTTTTTTTTAAAGTGGGTCTTCAAAAAGTGATAAACGGCCATCTCTAGATAAACTATTACCTCAAAAACAATTTGCGACTGGCTAATCTACTCTTTGGGGTGTAGTAATTATAGGTTAAGCATAAGATAAACAGAGGTATTTAGGATGGACCGTTATTTCATGTTACTTTTATTCGTTCTCAGTGAAAGTGAAGAGATTTTGGTCGGTGCTTACCAGCGAGGTTTGTAAGCCCTGGTGAGATATGACAGGATAAAATGAAACAGCATCGGAATGAAGGTGCCGGAGATACAGCAGGCCTGAGAGAAAACCGGCCGATCAGTGGCATCGTCAGACAAGATTCCCACAAGCGAAGGTCTGGGGACCGACCCCTCCGGGAATCTAACCCGGATCGCCTCGGTGGGAGGCGAATGGTCTGACGATTCGACCACCGCGGCCCCAGACTATAAACTCGACCCGAGTGAAATTTGCCCACGTTCGAAATTTTACCTGGCGGCTTCCAACTTGCCCTGATATCGAGCAGGGTAGGCGGCAGTTACCAGACGAAAATCGCCTTTTCACGCGAAAAAAATGTAAACAATACACATAACCAAAACTACAACGAAATGAAACTGAATGTATTGTGTTTAACATATCGAAGAAACAAGCACGAGAATAATATAACATTTCAATGTAAATAGAATAATGTATAAAGAAATTAACAAAATATTTATTGTGAAGAAAATAAGCGTCTTATATTCATTCTCTCCATCTTAAAACCTTGAACAGCACTACAGGCATTCTTAAAATTACCGTTAATCGACAAATCCTGGTCACGTGACTGAGATAACCTACCCTACTCCAGCGGGTGAGTTTTCAAAAGTGCCTAAGGTGTGTAGCTGTGCATAGTAATGGTTGCTGCAGTACAACTGTATGTGTGTGTGTGTGGATAAATGTGTTGCTTGTTTGGTTGCAGTTAGTGGAGGAGAATGGTCCAGGCACTCTATTACTGCTCTACTCTGCCGTACTGACTAGAGGCTGTGCCAAGTAAGTCATCTCTAGTCTTCTGTCACAGATAGTCACAACACTCGCCTGCTTGCGCACCTTAAAAACAAATCCGTACCTCATTATTTACAATTTCTTTCTTAAAATTTACGTGAAAATAACAAAAGTTTATTAGTTTAGTGTACAAAGAAATTTTAGCGGGTTATGGTGGTGGAGTGTGGCTCTGTCGTTGACCGTTTTAAGTTCTGCCTGTTTGACTTTCAGCTTGTTATTTAAAAAAAAAAATTGTCAACTAATGTGTTTGTCATTTGTTTATGTTGGACATTTTGAGTCGTCGATTATTTCGTATTTGCCGTGTTTTTACAACATTCATTTTGTTTTGCTGCTGCCACTGTGTTGTGCATTTGTTTTCCATGCGAGTCATGTTTCCTTTGATGGCTACTAGGAGCGCTGCTGGCATTCATTATTTTTTCTTTGTTGGCTGCTGTGGACTACAGTTAAATGTGAATTATGCTGCTTGTTTGACCTTGTACTACTAGACACTTCACATAATAGACTGAGTTACGGAACATTCGTGTAAGTGCGGGTTTCAATATTGTACGATAACCCAAATATTATAGTTAAAAAAAAGCGATTATTCAAAATATATTATCTTTATTAACATATTATAGGCATATTTGTCAAACAAATGTCAGCCATTTGACACAGGATAATGAAACCAGAGTAAGTTAACGTGAAGTAATAGGTTCAATGGCATTTCATAAACACAGTTGTCGATAATTTCTTTATATTTATTAACATTTTCCATACTTCTCACAGCCATGTTTACAGTTTCTAGCATGACAAACAACAATTAACTTCTACTTCACCTGTTTGTTCGCATAAGAATATCGTGACTTCTTCCCAAGAAAAAAAATTCTTCCTTCTGCAATATTGAAAACATTGAAATTATTATTTATTTTATTTAAACACTAGCGGTTTTTTGCGTAGCTCCCTTGACGATCCAGCAGACAGTAATCAGTTTCTATATCTCAGAGCCCGTAGATCTTCTCCTCTCGAATCTTGTGTCTAGCCGCTGAGACTGTGCCGCACATTCGGCGGTCATCAGAGTCTGTGTATGAACCAACGCTTAGCGTGCTGTAGACGCGAGAAGTTGCAGCGACACATATTAACCGTTATTGTAGTTCCCAGCCTTAACAAACCCGTTCTTCAATTTAAAAACTGTATTTTTCTTTTTGGAATTTTAAACCCCGTGATCAGCGACGCACGGAACTACACGTGTCTATGTAGCCCGATGTGACACACAAAGTAAACGAGCACCTGCTGGAAAATGACCGACGATGAATACTTCTGAAGTTAGAGAGCTTAAGTGGCATCGAGACACACCATCCACAGGATTTTGCAGCTCAATCTGAACGTGTGCAAAATTGCTTCGAAGTGACTTGTACAAACACATAGATCAACTTGTGTGTATAGTGACGACATGCAGGATCACCCAGGAGGAAGAAGTTCAAACAAGATCCTGTTCCTATGAAAATGGCGGTGGTTGTCGCGTATGACGTCAGGGAGGTCATCGTATGCCACTTCGTTCTACTTGTTGGAATAATTTACAACAGCAACTTTCAACTGTGACAGGTACGAAGTGGCGTTACGTAGGAACATACTGCAGCACATCTGCCTCTGAATAAGCTAATAGAAAGCTACTTACAGTTGAGCACAGTTCTCAATAATTTTCTCACCTTTTCTATATTATGGTGGGGGGGGATAATGGTCGCTGATATGTGATGTCTGGCATACTGGCAACTTCAGGCTCTAATGTTAATTCTGTGGTGTGGCTGTGAACATAGGTCGTCCGAATGGTATTTGTGTGCTTTTCGTTAGGCGCTCTTTTACCGAATAGACCGAGACATTTCATGATGGTCCAGAGTCCTACCTCCATGGTGCAAAGCATGTACCTGCAGACAACAGGTGGCTGTGTACGTGTACTTTCTCACTGGGCTACAACCTGGTCGGTGGACACTCCATGGTCGGTGTGGTCTTTGTTTGCTACGGTTTTTGACGTTGGCAGGCAGCTTCTAGAAGTGCCTCTCGATGTTCGTCTCTGTTTACTGTGTTTTCACATTAATGACCCTGTTCACGTGTCTGGAGTTCACCTGGACGCAGCAGATATCTTTCCTGTACAAATACAGCAGGGTTCTCCTGTGGCCTCGTTCGTGTGGTGTCGGAGATAACGCAATACATCGACCAGGTTCTTTGTCACACTGAGTTTGATCATTCCCCATGCATAACTGCAGATATTTTTAACAGTCTTGTTGTTTCAAAGAATTGGCTCTTAGATGGTACATAGGTGCAGTATGAAGTAATACTTGCCCTCTCTTGTACCACAGCCTTCAACACCTCCCTACCAACAGACACTTGTTGTTTGTCAGAATTACCTTTATGTAGCCCCACCAGAGAAAAGAACTGTTTCATGAATGTGCCAGATTGTAGACGGTCTGACTTTGTTCACAGTGTATTCTTCTGTCTATAGGTTGAACTCATTTGTCGCAGGGACTAGGGATCTCTTCCCAAGCACTGTATAAACACAGGGGCCCATTGAATGAAGACTTTTTCTGGCATACTTTGGAGAGATTCATAAAAGGGTCTCTTCTGTAGTCTCGCTCATTTATTAAGCAACAAAATCAGTTTCGTTGGTTTGAAGTTTTACATCCAGCTATCGAAATATTTAATCCGAGAAACTACAATGACGATATGCAAACAAGAATTTAAATGACTGAGCCGGACATGTGTATCAGTGCTTAGTGCACTGTGCATTTAGGCTTATCGTAGCAGAAGCAGAGTGATGTGACACAGGTGTAAATCACACACGCTCGGATTCGGCAGTCCCCAGCATCGATCGATATAATTGTACAAAATAAATATAATTGGTGGTTGATGAGTTGTTTCCAGACAAATCTGCAGTAGCCAAAAACTGAACAGTATTTTTACTAGTTGATATTGCAGCAACTGACACGCTTGTATGAAGGTGACGCTTATTGATGAGTTGTCACTAAATGTTCAGTAAGCAGTAGCTTTTCATGGTCATTGGTCCTCGATGCATTCATCAGGGGTATAAATACCTGAGAATTTGAAGCCCTGTTACTTGCCACAAGCAAGTTATGTGCACTTAATGTAGGAGAGGCACCACATTACATAGCGATGGAGTCTCTGCGTGCATAGTCGAGGAGTGAGGATAGATATTGGTAGG
Source organism: Medauroidea extradentata (assembly GCA_003012365.1). Taxonomy (NCBI): domain Eukaryota; kingdom Metazoa; phylum Arthropoda; class Insecta; order Phasmatodea; family Phasmatidae; genus Medauroidea; species Medauroidea extradentata. The sequence continues at coordinate 6,717 of PNEQ01127501.1, read as the reverse complement.
GACGTAGCTACAGAGGTCCATGAGGTCCAATCCCCCATATCTTAAGGAAACGGTTTAAATATATCCATTTCGCATATTGAGAACCCACATTTTCTTCCCGCGGGAGGACCCCCGGACATACGACTTCATTGGGGGGATCGGTGTTATTTTTAATCCCAATTTCTTCCCCCTAACACAAATCCTGGCTACAGCTCTGATCTGGGCAGCAAAGAGGTGTTCCAGTAACGAAGTTAGTATGTTGGTTTGTAAGGTAAGGCAGATATAGGCAGCCACAAAGAGTCCCAGTTGGCGCAGATATTGTGCAAGGTTAAAGAATAAAGTTGAACCTTGGTAACTCCTAAGAGTACCTGGAGTCAAGAGTTTCATGCTGTAGTTGGAAGTGAACAGCAGTAATTGGTTCCTTCTGACATTGATAGTTCACGAGGTTGCAAAGTTACGTTAGCTATGTTCAGCAATATTGGTTCCAGGTGCCAGTGACAGTTTGTGGGTATGTGCTGTTTACCTGGACCTGCTCAATGTTAATGGATGTTAGGCTGTGTAGACAGTATGTATAATGCAGCTACGCCAGGCAGATAGATACAAGTAGTTAGATCTGGCTGACAGTGATATTGCGCTAAGTTACAAGAGTAACCTGGACCTAGGTACCGACCAGTTTCTGATGATGATGGCTGTAATGTGTGAGGGGTTGCAGGGTGCAACTAAGCCTGTTCAGTGTCATTTAGTTTCTGGTAATGGATAACATGTTTACCAGATTGTAGAGTGTATCTGGATGGAGCTGGGTAACCATAAAAGGTTTCTTGAGATTGTGACAGTATACCGATTTGCTAGATATAATTGTATATTAGCAACTAAAATGTATTTACTGCTGTTAGTGTAAGTGTACAGGGTGGAATTTTTAAAAACCTGGACCTAGGCTTCAATAAATAGTTCCTGGTGACTGTGATATTATGTGGCTTTTCGGTACCTAGTTAACATTAAGAGGTTTCTGCTGTTGGTGAAGAGTGTGTTCGGGATTTCGCGGTGGAAGTTAATTATGGTCAGTTACGAATGATTACTTGTGACGGACACATTGTGTTTGGTTGTATAGTAAATCTTGTATTGAGCAACAACACAAATTTCTTGGTTAAATAAATAGTTGGTTTATTTGAAGCTAAGGTTGGGCAATGTCAATGGCTGTCTGATGACAGAGGAAGTGTAAGGGGTTGCAGGTTGAAGCTAGATGTAGATAATGATAATGAGTTCCGGATGATGGAGACAATATGTAGTGTTGCAGGATGAAGCTGGACTAGGACAAAAACAAGGGAACAGAGAGTAAGGTAAGGCTAGACCTGATCAGCGATAAATTGTTTGATGTGGCAGTCTGTGTTTATGGGGTTCAACTTGAAGCTACACCTCGTCTACAACAAGGTGTTTCTGGTTACAGATTGTGTGTGTGTGTGCAGAGTGAAGCTGAACCAGAGCAGTGATGGATACTTCGCAGCACTGTTGGTTAAAACTGGATATAGGCACAGAAAAGAGGTTCCCAGTGGCAGAGTCTCGATGTGAGAGTTGCAGGTTCATGTTTCCTAGTGATGATGTTAGCATTTTGGGTAACTGGGTGAAAATGGATCTCGTTAACAAATAGAAATTCCTCCTATCAACGGAGATATTGTGTTTGGCTGCAAGGTGAAGGTCGTCTTAAGGCGTTTTAACTGGCTCATGGGGTCAGAGACAGTGTCTGATATTGCATACTGTATATGTATGTAGATAGCGATAAGCTGTTGCTGATTACTATGACACATTGTGGGGTTGCAAGGAAAAGCTGCACATGGGCACTGGGAATTGTTTACTAGGGATTCTGCTTATGTTGATGTTGCATGTTATAGATTGAGCTGTACAGCGATAATGGGTTCCTGGTAATGCAACCAATGTTATTGGTTGCAAAATGATGCTTGTCACGGGCATAGAAAATTGTTTCTGGTCAGAAGATGGTGTGTGTGATTGGATGTTGCATCTGGTCCTGGCGAGTGAAAAGTTGTTCCTGGGGACAGTGACTGTGTATGTATGGTTGTAGGGTACAGAGACAATTGTTTCCTGGTGACTGGAGCAGTGTGTGTTTGGGGGAGCATGGGTTGCAGGGTAGAAGTGTATCCGGACAAAATCAATTGTTTCCTTCTGTTGGTGATAATGGGCATATTTTTGCGGTTGAATTAGTTACTACGAAGCATTTTCACGTACCTGTACACCACATTGTTGTGAACATTCGGTTACCAAATCACTTCTGTTCACCGGTAGCTATTTAATGTGACCGAGAGCTCGTTAACAGTATTTGGTAACCAGTTGATAATTTATCTGTTTGATGATCATTTTAAATTGAAACCTGTCCTGCATCACCAACTTAACTTGTAAAAGGTCATAATATTTACTCGTAATATTTTAATAATATAATTTAAACACATTGGCACGATTTTCGTCCAAATGTATACATAATTTTACATAAGTATATATTTAAGCTAGGTACACATTCATTATTAACATGTATTTTATGTTTTTACAATTTGAACATAAATAGTACATTATAGTATGCCGCAGTTTTTCATTTACACAGTTGAAAGTCCTTCTGGCTTCTTTGGTAAACTGTAGTTTTTCTTGTTAGTGCTGTGGCACATTATAAAACATCGAAATTTACTACTGTTACACGAAACTGAGTATACAGAACAGCTACTTCTTGTCTTGATGTTGTCATCGTGTGCTAACATTCCACGCCGATTGAGAAGCAGCGATTTTACTGATAGGAACTTCCCGCTCCAACCGATCAACCATTTATGGAAAAAAGATTTTCGCATTGTGAATGTTTCGCTGTCGACACTTGTGTCTGGCCTGGTACCAATTCAACCACGAAAATATGCCCAGTGTTTGTACATGATTGTAGAGTGAAACAGTATCTGGGCAGGAACAATTGTTTGCAGATGACAATGTGTGTGGGGTTTCAGGGTGAAACTAGACCTTGGCAGCGACAAGGGATTCCTGGTGACAGCAGCCGAGGAGGGCTCCCAATGCGTCATCACCTTGCTGCTGACAGGTCGCGCCACTCCCTACCTCCACAATGGCGTCGTCTATGTTGGTGATGAGGACCACTATGTGAGTGCTGAACCAGTCTACATCATCCTTCCTTCAGCTCTACAGCCTCCTTAACCTATATATACCAAGCATGGTGGTACAGTGGTAAAATTGTTGATGTGCATTTGGAAGTTCCTTAATTGTGCTTAGATTCGACAGGTGAATGTTTAAAAATGTTTTTTGATATATTTATATATGTGAATATATATTTACACGCATGTAAAGTTGACACTTACTCTGACTGGCTCTACAAATACTTGAATCGTCGCTAAGTACGAAGCGTCGTTACACATTAAATACGGCTCAGTTAACTATTTTAACTTGATGTAATTTATATTGACTCATTTGTCCTCACACATTCATTTATAAAACTTTTATCATAATATATAATAATATTTGAGGACATTACCTCATATTTGGTGCTCTTTCCATGTATTTGGTAAACTAGACAAGACCTACAATAATCCCTCTCGATATCCCACGTTCTTTCCTTTTGTAACATAAAATATTATTATTTGGCTATGTGGTGCTCAAATATTACGAGCTACTTCTTGCTATTTTTCGAGATAGCTTAGATGTAGTAGGGGACTGAGCACTTCTGACTGTGCTCATATCCGACGTGCGTACTGCAATCTGCTGATAAGGCCTATTGTATTTCACATTCTAATAACTTGTCGACATTCTCATTAACACTGCCAATTTTACTGTCTATCAATTCGCTGACACTGTCAATTTTGAGGTCCACAATTTGAGAAACACTTAAAATTTTCATGTGCGCAGTCTCTATATTGGTATGCGCATGCTCACTTATTCCTTAAATTTTCTTGTCTACATTTTCTTTAACACTATATTCCTATCAACTCTGTATATTTTCTTGTTTACATTTTCATTAATACTGTTCTGTTTCCTACTCATTCTCTTTGTCGGGGCTCGCAGTCATTCCAATTCACTAACCATTTTTATGTTCAACATATATTTATGTACTTAAATGATTCAGGTAATAACATATAACAAGTTAATCTAAATATCTGATTACACAAGTAATTATAATTTTATTGTTTTTTGTAATTTATTACTTATTAAGTGCCACTGTCCCACTTCTGACACTACTACTACATGTTGGACAATGTATTCTGAGGGATGGGGTATTTGATTAAATAAAAGGAAATATGTAAAGCAAAGCCAAGTCCAAGCTGCACTATCCAGACTTGGCCGTTACTATGGAAGGTTTGTTGGCCCGATCAGAATTTTACAGTTATTGATTATATGCCAGTTAGTCTCAGCAATATGCGGATAAGTTATGTCGAATGCACCGATGTTATCAGCGGTTTGCCACCCTGGATTGTGATGTTTTATCATTTCAAAATAACTGCTCTGAATCCCGAAACTCGTTGGCGTTACGACGCACATACCAGGCCATTAGCACCCCAACCCGTCATTCCCATGTCTAATTATGTCTGTCTGCGCCCCGATGACTTAACTGACTCACGGCGGTAGCTGATCAAACCCGTCATTCCCTTGTATAATGATTTCTGTCTGAGCCCCGATGACTGAACTGATTCACAGCGGTAGCACCCCAACCCGTTATTTCATGTCTAATGTTGTCAGTCTGCGCATCGATGACTGAACTGACTCATGGCGGTAGCACCCCAACCCGTCATTAAAAAGTCTAATGATTTCTGTCTGCACCCCGATGACTGAACTGATTCACAGCGGTAGCACCACCGAACCGTCATTCCCATGTCTAATGTTGTCTGTCTGCGTCCCGATGACTGAACTGACTCACAGCGGTAGCACAACAACCCGTTATTTCATATCTAATGTTGTCTGTCTGCGCTTCGATGACTGAACTGACTCATGGCGGTAGCACCCAAACCTGTCATTCACAAGTCTAATGATTTCTGTCTGCGATCCGATGACTGAATCGACTCACAGCGGTAGCACCACAACCCGTTATTTCATGTCTAATGTTGTCTGTCTGCGCTTCGATGACTGAACTGACTCATGGCGGTAGCACCCAAACCTGTCATTCACAAGTCTAATGATTTCTGTCTGCGCCCCGATGACTGAACTGACTCACAGCGGTAGCACCACAACCCGTTATTTCATGTCTAATGTTGTCTGTCTGCCCTTCGATGACTGAACTGACTCATGGCGGTAGCACCCCAACCTGTCATTCCCAAGTCTAATGACTTCTGTCTGCGCCCCGATGACTGAACTGACTCACAGCGGTAGCACCCCAACCTGTCATTCCCAAGTCTAATTATTTCTGTCTGCGCCCCGATGACTGAACTGATTCACAGCGGTAGCACCTCAACCTGACATACCCAAGCCTAATAATTTCTGTCTGCGCCCCGATGACTGAACTGACACACGGCAGTAGCACCCCAACCTTTCATTCCCAATACTAATTATGTCTCTCTGCGACCCGATGACTGAACTGACTTACGATGGTAGCTCCCCAACCCGTCATTTCTAAGTCTAATGATTTCTGTCTGCTCCCCGATGACTGAACTGACTCACAGCGGTAGCATCCCAACCCGTTATTTCATGTCTAATGTTGTCTGTCTGCGCTTCGATGACTGAACTGACTCATGGCGGTATCACCCCAACCTGTCATTCCCAAGTCTAATAATTTCTGTCTGCGCCTTGATGACTGAACTGACTCACAGCGGTAGCACCTCAACCTGACATTCCCAAGTCTAATGATTTCTGTCTGCACCCCGATGACTAAACTGACACACGGCGGTAGCACCCCAACCTTTCATTCCCAAGTCTAATGATGTCTCTCTGTGCCTCGATGACTGAACTGACTTACGATGTTACGATGGTAGCTCCCCAACCCGTCATTTCTAAGTCTAATGATTTCTGTCTGAGCCCCGATGACTGAACTGACTCATGGCGGGAGCACCACTGCTCGTCATTCCCATGTCTAATGTTGTCTGTCTGCGCCCCGATGACTGAACTGACTTACGATGGTAGCTCCCCAACCCGTCATTTCTAAGTCTAATGATTTCTGCCTGAGCCCCGATGACTAAACTGACTCACAGCGGTAGCAACCTAACCTGTCATTCCCAAGTCTAATTATGTCTGTCTGCACCCCGATGTTTGATCTGACTCACGGTGGTAGCACCCCAACATTTCATTCCCAAGTCTAATGATGTCTCTCTGCGCCCCGATGACTGACCTGACTCATGGCGGGAGCATCACTGCTCGTCATTCCCAAGTCTAATGATGTCTGTCTGTGCCCCGATGACTGAACTGACTCACAGCGGTAGCAACCAAACCTGTCATTCCCAAGGCTAATTATGTCTGCCTACACCCCGATGTTTGATCTGTCTGACGGTGGTAGCACCCCAACCTGTCATTCCCAATTCTAATGATGTCTCTCTGCGCCCCGATCACTGACCTGACTCATGGCGGAAGCACCACTGCTCGTCATTCCCAAGTTTAATGATGTCTTTCTGTGCCCCCATGACTGAACTGACTCACAGCGGTAGCACTCAAACCTGTCATTCCCAAGTCTAATGATTTCTGTCTAAGCCCCGATGACTGAACTGACTCACAGCAGTAGCACCCCGAACCGTCATTCCCATGTCTAATGTTATCTGTCTGCGC
>PNEQ01127500.1:0-28876 GCA_003012365.1 Medauroidea extradentata | reverse complement strand
CACAAGAGTAATTGTGTGCATAACTAATTGTGTTGTGAGAGTTCTAGTTGATTACTGTTTTGTGTATTTCGTAGCTTTGTGAGCTATTAAATCCAGTATTTAATTTAACTCTTTTATTTGTAATTATAAGACCTCTATCCCAAAGAACTCATGGGAATTGCCCACATATAAAGTTTGAGTGTTCCTCAAACTTGTAACAATACTGTAGTATCTTAATCGTGACACGTTTGAAAAGTTTTCTGGCAAATCACACACGTTCTGTGTTAAAACTGTACAGTTCTAATTGGGTCTGTTGACGAGGGACACAATGCTTAATATAAACGATACCAATATAAGTGCAAAACCTTCAGTGTTATACATAGCATGTTGGAGCCTAGCAAACAATCAACTTATCCCGCGATTTAACAGTATCTCTACCTATAGCATATTCGGTAACAGGCAGCTTAATTACTAAAGTTAATCTGCACAGTTTATGCTACCCGTACTCCAAGATACAGCATATCAAGCGAAGTGAAGCAGTGGTAAAAAAAAAAAACTCTTTTCGCATTCAAGACTCAGGTTCGATCCCTGACTCCAGCCATTCTGATTTCGGTTTTCCAGGGTTTTCCGGACTCACTCCAGAACAAACGCTGTGATTCTTCCTTAATACGCATCTGTCGACTCCGACCCATTTTCCCCGTGTTCTTTTCGACGGTACGTTAAAGTGATTACATATTTTAAAAAAGTAAAAATATCAGGCAATTGCACTTCTTAAGAATTTTAACCATCGATTTGCAAGCAATAAATTTAACTTCAGGATACGCGTTTGGACGTAAAAAATTATATTAAATTCGATTTCGTATTTATTATTTTCTGCTACTTCCTGCCTCCAATTTCCTTGTATCAAGAGAAAAATATGATGCGGTTAAACTGGTCACTTCTTCAAATTGCATGTCTGAATTGTGCCAGGTGTTTTCAGGAACCCTTCGTTTCCCCCCATCCCTTCATTGCGAAGTTGCTCCATACGCACGTCATGCCCCTCCCCCCCTCATCATTACTGAAAACCGCCTGTGCAGACGTATTTGACACGTTTGAGGCCTAGAAGTGTGGAAACCATAGGCGTACCCCGGGGGTCGTTTTGTGGGTTCAAACCCCCTCCAAAATGTCAGTTTCCTTATCTAGGTATTGTATTTTACATTGCAAAAGTTAGAATATACTACAAAAACAACCAAAAAGCTTATTAATTAATATGTTAATATTACATATAGAGACGTCAAACACGGATGACATTGAAACATTTATGCAACATGAGAGTTCAAAACCCCCTCCAAAAACAATACGTAGGTACGCCCATGGTGGAAACTGTTAGGACGATACAGCACGTGTTCTAAGCATTACCCTAGTCCCTAGCCCCTAGCCACAAGTCGTTACATGAGCGTGCCGACTTCTCGTCGATAACTCTATGAGACATTGCTATGAGGCATTACGAGGTGTCCCTATAACTTTATGGCGTATAATTAGATCCAGTGATTTTTGGTGAAAATAATTATGCAACATTTTATTTCAATGCCTCAGGTGCACATCTGTATATGGCCAGTGATTGGCTGTTTCTAACTCTCAATGTCTTCGGGATCTACTCGCAAATCACAGACGTGTGGTGTCGCAGTAACCTTATTCTCATTGGCACAGTCAAATGAGCCACGCCTCTGCACAAATATACTCTGCCAATAGCCACGAAGCAGAAGTGCTGATGTGAACCTGAGACATTGACACAAAATGTCGCATAATTATTTTCATCAAAAATCACTGGCTCTACGTATAATTAAAGACAAATGTTTACTGCACAATGGCATGACTTTTAAAGACAATGCGTCAATATTTACAAACCCTTAAAGAACCTCCAAAACAAATCAGATTCGTCCTTTTCAATTGGGAGAATATAAGGTTTAAAGACTAATGTAGGACCTAAACTGGATATACGTTTTTGAATAGCCTACTATTCCTAATCAGATATCACTCACACGTGTCAAGCATTTTTTGAATAAACGTCTTTCGATTGACGCTCTGTACACAAGTTGTCTGGACAGGTGGCCGCCTTAAACACTGACTAAAATCTCTTGACGTGACGTCACCATTCCTTCATCGCTGTGCTGTGTATCCTTACGCCTCATACATGAATTACAATAATTGTGAAACCACACATTTTGCTAAATACATGCAGCACTCAGACGAAACTGTCAAATTGATTATTTTCATATATGTTGAGTGAAGCATTACCTCATACTGAGTTACCATATTTTTATCCAGCTACTGGCCACGACTTCGTTCGCTAGGTTTTCAGTTTATTGAATCTTTGAATCGTGCCAAATTTTACTTTTAAGGAGTTTCAAAAGCAAAATTTCTCCAAAAAATGGTTTTAAATGTATTTTAATAAAATTTCGTAAATTCTTTTGGGACTACAATTTCAAAATAAGTCATGGCTTACATTGGCACTGATAATGATACACAGAGTGAAAATTAAGGTAAAAACCATTTCTAATATTCTAAATGATACAAATTATTAATGACTGATTTTGAAACATAAAAAAAATTATTATTGTACAAAATTTTGGGTACTCCGTTTAGCCCTTCTGCCCTGCTTTATTCCTTCAAACTTGTATACAGACTTTTTAAGGAACATTAGCGGGCTCACACTCAACACCTCTCCAAAGTAGCCTATCATCGCAGTAGGATAAATGGCATAGGAACGTATACGCTACAAACATTCATTTACACGCACATCATATTTATACATTTATACACACACATACACACATATACATACATTTTTGCTAGTACAAGTCATAAGGAAGAAATTCACCCTTGAAAACGGTATTTTTGGCAAAATATCCGCAACGGCGTGGAGTTTAATTTCAATTCTGTGCACAATGGTTAACGTCATTGAGATCTTCAACCCATCAAGAAACGGATCTTTAAAACTTTCTTCTTCATAAAAATAATAGGAATGCTCACCCTGTTACTTATGTAAACTCTTATGGCGTTGGGTTTTGCAAACATTTCATGTCGCCTTTCTGAACAGTACATCCTAAGCAACATAAAACGTCTTTATTCTTGCAAGTTGCTAGAATGCACTATAATGTTCCTGTGCCAACAATACAGTACCCGGCATATAGGCAAAAACTGCTACACCCACAATGAAATTGCACAGAGGATGCTTTTCCATGCATTTTGCACTTGAAAAATGCATAGTGTGCTACAGTACTTTAGAACTATGTGAGGTATTTTAACCAAGTGAACATCAACAAACTTTCAAACAACTCCATAAAAAAAAAGCTACATAAATTCTGGTGCCCACGATGTTACAATATCTTAGTACAGGTTGTAAGGCTCACCTCATATGCCCTGTATTACAGTGTCCGATTATTTACACGATTTATTTCTTGTAAATGGTTCATTCTAGCGACTTGCGACAATTGGACCTTTTATGTTTCTCAGGATGTACTGCTCATAAATGTAACATATAATGATCTTAAAGCCCAGTGCCGAAAAACGTTCTAATTGATAAGAGAGTGCCACCCTGGTTACTTTCATTAAGGGCGTTCACGTGGCGAAAATACATAATTTTATATTTGCGCGGCACAGTGTTCGTTTTACAGACGTTACATGTGACTACACTTTCCAACTGTAAAAATGATTTAGCTCTCATATATTTCCCATGGCGACATGACAAAGTCAAAATTTACAAGTTACGGTAACATAGGAATAACAAAAACCAAGTAACTTACTCGAATGAAATTATTTTCACTGAAATTAGATGTTATCAGCCATATGCTAAATGACTTAAAAACAAACAATGAAATTCCTTTGTGTCTTTTACAAAATCTGAAAATGATGAATATTTACTTCATTTATGGCCATTCTTAAAAACGACAAAGTGACTTTATTGTGTGCTCTTAAATCTTTTAGCTGGTGGTTCATAACATCTAATTTTAGTGTAAATTATTTCATTCGAGTAAGTCAGTTGGTTTTTGTTATTCCTATGTTCCCGTAACTTAAACATTCTGATTTTGACATGCTGATATAGGAAAACTATGGGAACTAAAATATGTTTACAAGTAGAAGTGTAGTCATAAGTATCGTCTATAAAGTGAACGCTATACTATATAAGTACGTGAACACTCTTAACGGGAGAGATTTAAAGAGCGATTTCTCAATGGATTGAAGAACTCAATAACACTAGTCATTATACACAAAATTTGAATTTAACTCCACGTCGTTTCTGATGCGTTGCCAAAAAAAAAAACGTTTTAAAATTCGATTTTCAAGGATGAATATCTTCCTTAAGAATTGTGCTACACAAAAATTTCGTTCTGTAACGTACCCAATGTTCGATAAAGGATAGCCTCCCAAAGCTTGTAACGTAAGTAATGAAACATCCTGTATATTTAGATGTGTTGGCACCACGTTGTATTACTTTTTCTCCAGAGCGCTGCTTACACCACCGTCACCAATCCAGACGTCACCATATATGTACAGTTAGAGTTACAGTCAAGATAATTTTATTTTCATTTATTTCAAAGACTGATTTAGAAATTGCTCCATTAACCAAGAACCAGCTACGTAAATGGTCGCTTCACTTAAGATAAAGGGTTTGGCTAGCCAGCTGCAGTTTAGCAGCTTATAACCGGGACCGGTAGCCGAAAGGAAATCGACGCCGACTCCGGGGTGGCATTTAGCGGCGCTGAATTATTGAGGGAATAATTATCGACTGAGACACGGCAGCGCGGAAGCCGGGAGGAATTAATAACGTCCGTTTTCTGGAACTCTCGCCCCGGCAATTAATTCCTCGCTGAGTAACGAGTTCGACTCACGCCACTCGAGGGGGTAAATGAACGTAGAGGGGGCGAGGGAGAGGACAAGCTATAATCGCGGGCAATTACCGAGCCATCCTCGGCTTGGCGGTGAAATTAACCCCTGTGTCGCGTGTCGTTCACTGCGAGCTGTCTTCAAAAGTCGCGCTGTGGAGACCTTAAAATAAATTTAAAAACAGAAAAGCCGTAAAATAAATTCATATTTGAATTAGTTTCGCAGATATGTCTGACACGTTAAGGCCGTTCAAGTGAGATAAAAAAAAAAAAAACTTATATATTTGTCGAAATAGTGTTAGTTTTGTATGCTGTACTTTCCAGCACAGTTTCCTCTTACGAAAAATTTGAGCTCTTATAGTTTACTCAAAACGGTTCGTCAAAAAGTCCAACTTTGCATGGTATGCTGCTATGTAAATGGTGAAAATTAGTTGACATACTTAAACGAAATACTTCTCAGAGAAATTACTTTTCATGGGCTAAGTTGTAAAACATTATTTTAAAAAAATACTCCCAGTGTGCATCTTTTTGTATTTAAAATCATTGTTAACTTTGTTAGTTTTTTTATGTACTTTTGAGATTCTTTATTTAAAAAAAAGTGCGATGCGTGTTTCTAAATGTTTTATTGTGTAACTCAATGAATGTTAATAAATCGTGAATTATTTTATTTAATTGACTTTCACTTTAGCATAGGAGCGTAACATGCAAATTTTCACTTCGACGCGGGGCCGCGGTGGCCGAGGGGTCAGACCTCTCGCCTCCCACCAAGGCGATCCGGGTTCGATTTCCGGCGGGGTCGGTCCCCGGATTTTCGCATGTGGGAATCGTGCCGAACGTTGGGCGGGTAATTTTCATGGGGATCTCCCGTTTCTCCCGCCTTTTAATTCCGGCGCCGCTCCATACTCCCCTCACATCACCCTTCGTCAGCGCTGAAGTCCTCGATGCTATGCGCTGACCAAAATCTCCCTCACTCATTCACTTCGAAGATACCGTAAGGGGAAAACAATACGAGCTTAAATTGTTTTATGAGAGGAAACTGTACTCACAAGTTTCGTCTATAAAATTAACACTACTTCATAAAAATATGAAATTAATATTTTATCCCACTTGAACAAACTTAAGGAGGCCGCCTGTTCAGGCCGCCGAGCGGCGTGCAGAGCTTTGGCAGTTACCAGATTATTCGAAAACTGCTTAACATGTGTGAATGGGAAAGCACGCAAAGAACGTTACACGTGTATACCATTATCAAGTCTTCCACGTATCTTCAAAGTTTATTTTCGCTACCGAAAATTAAGAAAATTAAATGTATGAAAATGTTGCCGCAGAATGTTTTAAGAGGTATAGGCGTACACAATACACATTACCTTTAATATTACGTCACAAAATTGAAGGTCCGCCACTGAATATCTCATAGAGGAGAGTTGTTGGCGAAAAGACTGCATGCCAGTTACCGGACTTGTGCCTAGAGGCTAGAGTGAAGAGTGATGTGCGAGCTGCCTCGTCCTTACCGCCTCCGCACTTCTATGCCTCGAACGCACAAAATACCTTCACCCGTGCGACCACCTTAAGGGTGCTGTCTACCTTGAAGCCGTAGCGAGAAGGACAGGAATTTATGTGTTAAAATTTTTACGGTATTGCTTAGACACGTTTAAAAATTTCACGATATCGTTTTCCGACTAAAACCATTTAATGCACTGAGAAAAGGTAAATACAATTCATAATTTTAATGTGGGGAAAATATATTTATTAGCAATGGTTTCCGGCTGAATAAATATTCTTATTCGCGGTAAGTTTCCTGGGCATTTTAAGAACAGCCCAAAAAATGTCCATAACACCCAGTCCAGAAATCGGCCGGGAATCGAACGCAGGACTCTTTGCCCACCGGCCAAGAAGCTCTAACGACTTTTTTTCTACAAAAATGTTTGGTATAATGGTAAGGCTTTCGCCTTGCCACAACATCAAACATTCATCTTATTTTAAGCTGACGAATTTGAGTAACCCCAAATAGTTTGTATTTTTGTAGAAATCAATAGTATTGATTCTTTGTGAAAAATTTGAACTAAATCGAATTTACACCCAGAAGGACACGAGAATCGAACCGAGTACCTCTCGTACCGTAAGCCGGTGCGCTACGGAGGTCGGCAACAGACCAACCTGTCGGACCTGTTTAATAAATGACTGAAAAAAAAATGCAAAAACTTAATTACTAGGAACTTATGCATCGTAAGCAGACAGTACAAACAAATTATTTAGTTTCCGGCCACAAAAGGTTGTGTTGTCTCCAAAATAACCATGAAACCGTTCTGCACATTATTACCTATATGCCAAAAAAATGTAAACTAGTACAGAAACAAAAAAAATTAACTGAGAACATGTAATTTTGATGTGAGAAGGCAAGGCAGATAATAAATGAATGAGTTGTGGTACAATCGTAAATAAAGCGAGCCAAACGTACATAAACACATAATTATTTTTCTTATAATTTTCATGGCGAATCCTCACAAAATTCCGCTATCCAAAACATTGCGAAGTGGTACGAAAAAACTATACGAGTAGATATGCACAGCGAGTTAAGTTGTGGGGGTAAACAGTAAATCGAAAAAAGCTGTGTTAAAGCAAACGAAGTTGAGAAAACAGTATCTACTGTTCCACAGTTTCCTTTGACCAGACTCAAACAATATTCATTGACTGATTTTATGAATAATTTAAGAACCATAAGCAGCGATTATTTTTACTGAGTATGTCAACATTGAGTAAATATTAACTTGTTTTCATGTGGACATTTATTATTTGGAATTTATTGCAATTATTGTGTCAAGCTGTTTAGAAAGAATATATCCTATGCTTTTTCGAATATAAATTTTCCGATGATGCAATAAAATAAATGTTACAGCTTAAAAACTGTTTGTTTAACACTCCTCGTTAAGAGTGTTCTGATTGAATGCTGTTATGCAAAAAGAGACGGTCCCGCGTTTTAAAATGTAAAACGTGAAAAATTGTACTAATGTATTTTACATTATTTTCTTAATTGATATATTTTTATTTTCAAGTATCCTATATCTGTTTGACTTTGGTCGCTTAGCTGCTGGAATTTTTTGTCTCTTCTGTAAGGTTGTGGCTTGGATGCCATCTGCATAACACCATTTAATTGTGAAAATAGTCATAAGACATCTGATTTCTAGAAAATATTATATTATAAAAATTAGAATTATTTATTCAGGAAGACATGTTTGAATACGTGTACTAGTAATCAGTTTTGAATTTATAACCAACACGTTTCCCCTTTTTAGCATCTTTACTTAATAACCAAGACTTATATCCTATGCTTTGTCGGAGAGAAAATTTTGTTAATACAAATTGAATAAATGTTACGGTTAAAAACTGAAATTACAGTCTAATTGTCTAACCCTAGGCCTACCCCTTATTATGCACGGAATTAAAAAAAATCCGCTTCAAAAGATATACCCAACGATTTTACAGTTATCTGCAGAAAATTCAAGTCTGTTTTGACAAGTTTGCCACCAGCGCGTCCTGCAAGTCGAATAAATTGTTATAAGATGTTTGTAACGGCTGCAATCTGACGCACATATCCTTCAAGAAGTAATCTAGCTGATGTTTTGTCTACGGAAACTATTAAAAAACACTTACCGTAATATTCCCAACTTCACCAATACTTACATTCATTCTTGTATTTTGTAAAAATAACTTTTAAGAAATGGAACGTACTTAGTATTCAAAATCAAAGTAGATTGGCTGTCTGCGAAGCATTACAGCTAAATAAATAGTCGAAATGCCGATTTCATTTAAAAAATATATACTGTTACAGAAACCATCAAATTTGTGGAAACGGTTTCGTTTAGTTTGTTTATGAGAGTGGATTGATTGTAATCTGTAATACTGCAAAAACCTGTTAATTTAGATTTTAACGAATTAAAAAAAATTTTTTTAAGTATTTATGTCTGGTAAAATGAAAGGAGAATTACTCTTATATACGGCCATAGTGCAAACGTGTAATTTAATTTTAATCATAGCTTTAGCCAACTAACTGAAAATTTATCAAACCATACGCAATGATAATGTGCCGAGTTTTTTTACGGGGAGTAAGGCAGTAATTAATTTCTGAAAATTAAACTAAAATTTACATATTGTTTTCCTGCGAATGGAAGCACTACCTTGACGGATCGGAGGATACAAAAATATAAAGGTGACATATTAGCGAAAGGTTATACAAGGATTTAAAAAACCCTACAGAAATGCATATCGGGCTGCAGTACGTGTATCTGCATTTGTAACAATATGTTCAGCTGTTGTGTCATGTACTGTCAATTCATCCTGCGTCTCAGAAAATAAATAAATCTGTAGGATTTTTTTTTTTATTTTATGTTCTTGCATGAACGTTAGTGAAGTGATGCATGCTAACAGGGCATGGAGGCCGAGTTGTCAGACCACTCGCATCCCACCATCACGATGCGGGTTCAATTCCCGGTGGGGTCGGTCCCAGGATTTTCGCATGTGGGAATCGTGCCGGACGACGCCGTTGGTCGGCGGATTTTCTCGGGATCTCCCGTTTTTCCCGCCGTTTCATTCCGGTGCTGCTCCAAACTCACCTTATGTCACACCTCACCAGCGCTTAAGACCTCGGTGTTAAGCGCTGACCAAAATCTCTCACTCACTATCCTCACACTTGCGTGCTGCGGGAAGTGTGCGGTCATTAATCCTCTCTGCGACGGGGCTTGCACGACCAACCCGGTCAACTCGGTTGGATAAAGAAGGATTGCAAGCAGGATGAACTGGTGAAGAAGGAAAATAATTGAGGGGGGGGAGGAGCAAAGCAACTCGATCAGATGTCCCAGCGCGAACTTAAGACGTGACTGTGCCGCGGGCCTCTGGTTGCCGTGACGAATCCGTCTTGGGATCGCACCCCGCCCTGCCAGCCTCCCTCCACCCCATCCCTAACCAGCGGCCAAGAACCTCCTCAGCCATGCAATTAAAAAAATTCAGAGGCACGACACTGCCATTTCCCTGACCAAGCGCCACGCGTCTCTGACTGTACATGGTAGATTTCGCGCACGGGGTAGCTCAGTCTGCAAATAAATACTTTATTTGTAATGTTTGATGGGACATTCAAGCTGTGGTTAGGCAGATTTGCTGTCATATGAGCTCGTTTACTCGACAACCCGGTTAATTCCTGCAAGTAATTAAGGGTATGGAAAAACAAGACGTCGAGCAAATGACTGGAATACTCAATCGTCTATAAAATCTGAACTACTCGTCATAATTCGATGACACGTTTTTGTTGAGTAGATATTTTACTAGAGGTATGATTATACAGCACTAGGGGGTAGTATGCTTTGCTTTCGAGTAAAAATTTAAAACTGTTTTTATAAAAATAAGAGCTTGAAGCCACAAAATCCATAACAATTAAATACTTTAATGTTTACAGTTTTAAAAGTGATAATATCCAAACCTCTATAATAACAGAATTTAAAAAAATACTCATATTTTGATTTGAAAAAAATTTCAACATCCATAAAGCTTTGCGCTTGACGTTTTGGGAAAAAAATATTTTCAAATCAAAACGCGAATATTTTTGCAATTCTGTTATTATAGAGACCTGGATATTATCACATTAAAATTTTAAAAAATAAAAGTTTTCAATTTGTATGGATTTTATTTGTTTCAAGCCCTTATTTTTCTAAAAGCTGTTTTAAATTTTTTACTCGTTAGCAGAGCATACTATCCCCTAGTGCTGTATACTCATACGTCCGCAAATAAAATATCTACTCAGCAAAAATGTGTCATCGAATTATGACGAGTAGTTGAGATTTTATCAACGACTGAGTATTCCAGTCGTTTGCTCGAAATCTGCCCTTTACATACCCCTTAAGACGGCCGCCTGGATAGCGTTAGAACTGCGTGCACAATGCTTATTTACGAAGAGTAAACACACTTCAGACTACTTGTGAATGTGACTTTCAAGACACCACGCTCATTGGAAGTATTATTTTAAAGCCCTCAAACTTGGCTAAAATCGGCTTTTTCAAGCGATTGTTTCACAAGATATACGTAACGGATTTGTTCGAAATTGAGGTCTACAAGTATATTGGACTTTGCTACAGTGACGCGTTCACTAAAATGACGGGGTCACCGCTTAAAGTCCCACAGTAAAAACATTACGGCGGGAACACTGTGCGCGCGCGTTTACGATTTTGGCAGTAGAGGCGATATCACAATACATGTGCCGGCCGACGTCACTCGTAGCGCCTCAGCGATTTTCGCCTCACACGCACAAACACGCACTTCATCAGGCGGCCGCCTTAAGGGTCTCGTGATATATAAGACGCTAGGAAACTCTTCTTGGGTTACTGTTTAAACACATCGGGCTGACATTTTGACTTAACCATTTTAACATTGTGACTGAATTTACTTAACCGGCTAAGGAGGCGTTAAGAATATTTTATTTTCAGTTTTTGAGCCATGATATTTATTCAAATTGTATTATCAACATTTTCTCTTCGACAATGCATAGGACGTATTATTGGTAAACCGCTAAGCATAAATAATAATGGAATCATTCATTAATTTGTCACGCATAATCATTGCAAGATAATTCTTGAAAGTTAATCTATAATTCTCTTGTAATGATTCTGCATGACAAATTAGTTAAAAATTCCATTATTATTTATGTCAAGTTGTTTACCAAAAATATATCCCATGCTTTGTCGGAAAGGCAATTTTGATAACACAATTTTAATAAAAGGCATGGTTAAAAAACCGAAAATGCAACACAATTATCTAACACTCCCCCTTAAGGGCGCTGCCTACCTGATAGCCATGGCTATTGTTTTCAGAAAAAAGGAGAGTATTGATACAGGAATAAAAATGTAGGGAAAAATAGGAGATAGGGATTTCGAGTGTTATTTTATAAGGTTCGTACTTATGTGACTTATTTATAATTTTCAGGGAATTATAAAACGCCTGAAAGTGTCTACAGCAATGAGGGCCTCGCCTAGATGAACAAAAATCAATGATTAAATATATGTAGGTTTGACAGGTACAGAGCCACATCTAATAAAATTTAACACGTATATGCCTAACTTTGTTCGCGCCAGGGCTTAGGATGAAGCACGCATCCACAGTTTGCGATAGCATTCTGCCTGAAATGTGAGACGTGAGATGACAAATTTGGTTGCGACCATATAGAACTAGGATTCCTCAGTTTGACTTATAGTGAACATATGGCTATGGGAGACTTTGTTTAGATATAAACGTATTCAGGCCAGTTCACAATTAGTATACGTTTACAAAGACGGGTGCGCTTATTGTCAACAGTCAAATTGTACAAATCTATGTAGTAGTATATATTATTGATTGTGAAACAACACAGCAGTATTGAACACGCCTTATACTGAACTGAAACACAAGTTGCCAGCTTCAATGTATTTTTATTTATAAGCGAATAGAACACATACTATGGAAATACGACTCTTAACCGCCCCTTTGTACAGTATATAATATTTAAAACAGCAACCACTTAGCGCGCGTCATTTCTTACACGAGTGTTACTGAACGTACGTTTGTATAAACCATTTTACGTAATGATTTCAAATTATAAATGTACGCAACTTTCCAGTTTAGAAATCGCCTTCACATAGGACATCTTAGTAAACATCCCTGTCAGTTATTTTGAGACAGTTCCAAATCGCAGTTTGTAGTTTGTCACATTGAACTGGGATCTTAAATATATAGTGTATAGTAATGTACAATAAAGTAACTATTTTTATAACTTAGTATGGATCTGTGGACTTTCTCGGATTTTCCTACGTGAAATGATGTGTTGAGAAGTGTTCTTGTAGATGTGAGAACACTCCGAACCAAGAAATTTCCCTCATAAATAGCTAATACTATTTTGGAAACACACAAATGAGTTACTGTTGAGAGTATGTTGTAAATATATAAACGAATAAACCGTGGGCTTGGTGGAGAAACTCATTAAGTCAAATTTAGCCTGCTTTGGAAAAATGATCATTTATTTGCGATGTTCTTGGTGCTAATAATAATAACTTCGACTTGTCTCTATTCAAATCAATATGATTTAATCAGTTCATTTTATATTTATTGTATATTCACCTTGTCATCAAACATTAAAACAATAACTTCAAAAAATCAAAAAATTACTTAGTGAGTTTCTCCACCAAGCCCACGATCAATCTAAATCTACACTTTTTTTAAAATCGAAAATCGATATGAAAAACTACAGAACAACAACCCTAAATAAGGATATTAGCTAACTTATGAGCAAACATGTACCCAGAATGATGCATTTGTTAAGCGTAACTTGTTCCGCCGCAATTAAATGTGAGAGATTCCGGTGTCAGCAATTGTTATTTATAAATACTTTATTCGAGAAAACGTTTTGCTCAGAAAGTTATTGAAACCTATTGTCTAACGCTGCTGTTTTCATTTTTCGAAATTGACCTCGAGACACCTAAAATTCTAAACTGATGCATTTAGAGCTGAATTATGTACTATAATTTCTTAAGACTTTATAATATGTACTCGAAGATCAACACAAATAAATTTATTCACACGGAAAAGTAATGCTTACTTGTATAGTATAAAATATGAAAGCATGTATACAATAGTAAATTTTATTTTTTGCAGAATATGTGTCTGTAATAGCAGCTAATAAATAACTATACAAAAGGAAAATTTGTTGTTTTATAAACCTAGCACCAATAACAATCACGAATATTGCAGATCACGTCTTCTAATATAATTATGGACAGGAACATTTCGTGGATTCAATGACCTGCATGTTAGAACCAACAATTATATGCATACTCAAGTACCGACCACTAGTCAACTAGCTGCTACTAAGTGGAACAGCAGATATTGAACGAATATACGGGGCTTGAGTATGTATAGTACAATGGAGTCTAGCCTGCAGGTCACTGATTTCACGAAATTTTCCTGTCCCTTAATATCATTATTGTTCGTACTACTAATATCAAAGAGAAATTTTTTACAAATAATACAACCAATAACACTGTCCATTCAAAGCAAAATACGGAGATCGTCGTGACTTAGCTTACGTTGTGATATTTGAGTGATTTTTGGAGATGGGAAAGGGGGAAGGTGTATGGAACTGAAGGGTTTTACTGTAGCCTATATACGCTATTGCTAGCGAAGTTACTCAAACGCAGATAACCCACAGTTACATAAAAGTTATATAACACAAACTATAATAGTCGCCTCACTTCGACGGCAACTGATACGAAGTTTCGGGAAGTGGTGTATGTCTTTCTATACTTCTGTTCTATACTTTGTAGGCTGAATACATTACTATAATAGCTGATGATGAACACTGATTCTTCTGTTTTTCTTTTAGTATGACTTGCTTCCCGAGTATTTGAGATGCATTTTCCCAAAATATTTTGCAAAATTTTTCAGATTCTCCTTTCTTAGTATTATTTTTATGTTCTTTAATAAGAATGATGAGAGGTCTGCTCGATTCTCTAATGTATATGCGTCCACATTCACAAGGAACATTGTACACATAGTTCTGAGTTTTCAGTTTCCCTGTTTTCAGTTTCATTTTGGTCATGATGTTTATGATTGTGGAAGTGGAACGAAAGGCTGCTTGTTGGCCATACTTATTGCCAAGTCGTCTTAATTTTTTTGGGAGACCTTGAATTTATTGTTAAATCAAAGTCCCCGCTGGCTTTACAGTTCACTTCTGTGAAATGAAAATGATTTACTGCGTTTTAATGTGATTGTGTGGTAGTGTAACTATTCACCAAATACTCCTTTTCCAAGTAATTTACCTCATCAGTTTTTTTTTTGGTCACTGAATTTCGTATCGGCCCTGTTTATTAAAGAATTTATTTTGCCAGTGTTATTTTTTTTTTAAGTGGAGCTATGGTCCAATATGAGTAGGTTTTACGTAAACTTTGGTAGTGATTTTGAAATTTTTATAGGATACCCCTCCTTTTTCATAGACGATTTGTTGTGCACCAAATAAACAGTTAGCACTATAGAGACCACGAAACTATTTTTTAAAATTAGTTTGTGTTAATATTCAGTGACTACTAATTATGTTATAGGTTTTTAATATTCTTTGAGTACGCCGTCTCTTAGCTAAATTTTGTACTATTTTACCCATGTATGTATTATAAACGCATATGGCATTCAAAAATATTTATTTGATTGTTTGTAAATACTTTCGTTAATCAAACGATGGTTAACTCTTAAAAGCACATTTGTAAAACGGAAGGGTAGTTATACATTTATACATATTTTGAAACACTTTTCTGTTACTTTCTCGCAAATTACCTCACGTGTCGTAAGGGAGAGTTACATAATATTAAAGCTGTACAGTTGTAGTTCAGTTTATTGTTTAACTTTCACGTAAAACACAATAAGTAAAATCTGTGGATTCTGAATTTTTCAAAGGATTGTACGATGTTATTTAAAAGGATATGAGATTGTTTTCAAACAATGAAATCAATAAGTTTAAAATGTCATTCCACAGTATGTCTATAAGGTATTGACAACTCTCGCTGACATACGACAAACATCACTACCCTTATTAAGGACGAATTATCTCAAGACTAGTATTGTCTGTCTTGCGAGACTAGTAGAGTAATTTGAAAATTGTTTGCTGATTACATATATTTTGTACCTGATAATACCATCAGTTCATCGCTTCATTATTTGAATGTAATCGTATAATGCGTGTTGTTAACTTTCCAATCGATTAACTTCGTCCAGCTAGCCTAATGATCAATATTCTGTAACGCAAATTAGAAACTAACAGGCGAGGAATCGTTAATGGCTGTTCGATCGTTGTAAGTCGATCCTTCTCGAAAAACAATTTCCTCGCGCGAGAATAAAGAGTTTTAACGGCACAGAGTCGGCTTACTTGATCTTCAACGGAGTTAAACAGTTCAGTTTAATTCTATCTTACCATTGAAGTTGAATCTTGAAGATGACGAACCCTCAAGAAAGTCACCATTTTAGGTTAGCATATCCTTTTTATACAACATCTAAACGTCAGTTCGCCGTTCTCTTTTGCTATCTGTAAAACAAAATGGCTAAATATTTAATTTCATTAGTTGCTTTCTTGCTCAGTCATTACAGGCTTGCGTTGTTAAGTCACTGTTTCACTCCTTATATTAGGTACAGTGAGTGACGGATTCTATAGTTACATACACAAACCGCAAACTATACACACACACACACACACACATATATATATATATATATATATATATATATATATATATATATATATATATATATACACATATATATATATATATATATATATATATATCAGAGAGGAAAGATGGTAACTGAAACGTTTCTACAATATTTTAAGTTGTTCACAATAATCAGAATGTTGCTTACACGTGTTGGGTTGATAACACCAGCAACATTGCATGTGGAACATCTTAGCACACTATCTACATGTATCAAGAACGCCACACCGACAACATTGCAGGTGAAACATCTCAGCACACTATCTACATGTATCAAGAACGCCACACCGACAACATTGCAGGTGAAACATCTCAGCACACTATCTACATGTATCAAGAACGGCACACCAACAACGTTGCAGGTGAAACCTCACAGCACACTACCAATATGTGTCAAGAACGTCAAACCGGCTACGTTGGAGATAGGATCTCACAACACATTGCGTGCACGTATCAGGAACGTCAGACTGGCAACGTTGCAAGTGGAAACTCGCAGCACATTACCTGCAGGTGTCAGGAACGTCACACCGGCAACGTTGCAAGTGAAAAATGTTCTATGATTAGGGATTAAACTTTGGCTTTGTTTATAACTGATGACCGAGGAAGTGGAAGTTTTCACAAATAAATTTCCTGTTTCCCAAAAAAGAACTGAAGGATATTCATGTATACGTGCCTCGAAAGCGATGAAGCCACTTATAAAAAAACTTCTCTAACGCATTCTTTCATAACCAACTATGACACTGTAAATTATCAGACATTCTCGGTTCTAAATTTTAACGTTAAAATAGTGTCGTTGTTTCAACGCTTGATTACATAGTTATTTTAATTCTAAAATGTTAATTAAACCTGTTTTGCTAGTCATCAGCCAGAGGAGTTTTAAACTTAATTGTTTGTGGTTACTATAGAAGTGATAGCGTGGAGGTGGTTGGATACAAAATCCTCGTGGAATGAAGGGATTGTGCAGCCATCTTGGACGTCAAGTTTCACATAAATTTATGGGTTCAATTAAATACTTAAGCTTCCAAACAGGCAGAAAATATTTTATAAGATGTCCTTGTTCTAGATCACATATTTTCCTAATTTTATTTGCTCTTCGCTTGTATATATTATACACACTTCACACGTGCCTTAATGTTTGGTTGATAGTTTGGTTGACAGTAAGGCTTAATATTCTTAGTAGATTCTTGTGTAAATTTTCAACATTAATGTTCACAAACAGGATGGTTCTAGATCATAACATAATAAAATGTATTACAAAATGTTTTTGGAAAATAAGTATTCATGTATATTCGGTACTCATTTAGGATCGTTTATCACTAACCGAGTAGCGCATGAACAGCTTGTAAACGCTGCTGGTGACTTCTACACCTTCGAGCGGGAATGTCTCATGCGTATCAATTATAAGATATTAGCCGAAACCTTATACTATTAAGTTTCCCCAGTTTCCGTCTTCTCGTTGTGTCGTGAGGTAACAACCATGATCACCGTCGCGTCGTACTCTTCCATCACCGCAAGTTAACGGAATTGTTGCCTCGTCCCGTTACTCCATCCTCGAAATTCAGCGCACTACCCACTTTCGCGAAAACACAGATCAGGAGACAAAGGAGCTCAGGAAAACTACTGCATTATTATCTTCAAGCTCTAGTGAACATTGTTCAGTTGTCGCTCAACGTCGCTGCGAGGAAGGAACCACATATTAAAATAAACTTCAGCTGCACACACGAAAAAGCATATGCCTTGCCAAACAAAACCACTGTTTACAGCTACTTTCTGCTTGCAGAGTAGTAATATCAGTAATTCATAGTCATATTTCTAACGGGATACATATTTCGTTCTTCTTCACTTTAGCCTAGCCTTCTTGTACTCGATTTTTTACCTTTATATAAATCCACTATCTTTGAGGATTTAAAGAAAAATTCACTACCGTTAAGATAAATATTATAATTTTTTCCCGCATAGAAAAAATACCGACCACTTGATCCGTAAAAAAGAAACTGATATGCATTATTTTGACTATACGCTTTACTTTCCACAGATAAAATTATTTGGTCACTGACTAACGTCCCGAAAAATAAAAGGCATTACAAAAACACTGCACCTCAATTTTGTGCTCTGAAGCGCATTAAAAACCGAATTATTCTTGGCGCACGGACCATATGGCCCATTAATTCAGTTGCAGCTACCAAATATGTTGCCAGGACGTGCAGCTTAATAAAATCTGTGTTTTCCATGCACACCTTTAAGGGCATTCAAGTGACAAAAATGCGTAATTTTTATATTTGTATGGCACCGTGTTAGTTTTGTTGACAGTTGTCACTACTTTTACCACATGTGAACATTTTTTACCTCTGACAGTCTTCCTATAGCGGTCTGTCAAAGTCACAGTTTGCGAGTTACGGGAACAAATAACAAAAATGAACCGACTTACTCGAATTAAATGATTAAATTACATATTACGGGATATATGCTTACAGATATAAAAACACGCTGCAAAATCACTATCTATTATTTTTAAAGTGCAGTAAATAAAGAACATTACAATTATTTTTAGATTTTTTATGCAAAGGAGTTTTGCTGTATTTTAAGTCTTTTGGCATATGGCCCATAATCATGCATAAAATTTAAGAGTTATGTATTTTATTCAAATATGCCTAAGTCAGTTCGTTTTGTTTTCTGTATGTTCCCGTAACTTACAAATTTCAACGTTGACTTGCTGCTATTGGAAGACAAGAGAGGTACTTAAAAAAAATGTAGTCACAAGTAATGTCTATGAAACTAACACTACGTCGTGCAAATATATAATAATGCATTTTTACCACGTGAATCCGTAACAACCAAAGATTAATAAAATAACTAGACTATTACGCTGCTCTTTTGTTATATGACCAAATTGAACGCTGACGTATTGCAGGAAAAAATAGGGAATTGTGTACTTTAGCAATGGTGGGGATAGCAATTTTTTTTTCAACAAAAAAACTCTGGTATAGGATATCGCGTGTTATGGGCTGCAATATGGCGCCGTTCAATTTAGTAACACATAGAGACAGACAGTCAGTATTGGTCTTACAACCCTTAGTAACAACTCGCCTCTCTCAGAATATGATACTGCTCGACAAACCTAAGTGTGTCCTCGGAAAATATGTGAACTACAGCCGTCCCTCTTTCTGACTCACCGCGCACTCCTACTCACCTGTGTCCCGCTACACCCTCCCAGCCAATAGCGAGCAAGTAACCTGGCAGTCACGACAAGCACTTCGTACAGTCTCGTCAGCTGATAAGTGACAACCAGCGTGTACTTGTTGTCCAACCTTTATTTCATGGATTGCACAGGCCTATTAGACCAACTACAAATGGTCGCTTACAATGTCAATGGAGTGTACATGGAGGAAGAGCCCCCAAGACATTCCCGTCTACTGCTTTCACACGGCGACCTCGAAGCACTAGCGCTCTTACCTACCCTACCCGGGGCTACACTTAGGTTTGTCGAGCAGTAAGACACACTTGCTCCACGGATCTGAAAGTCGCACTGTCGCCTCTACTTCTGCTGGGTGTGCAATCCTTTCTGCCCGCACGGACCATTTAATTGCTGGGGACTGTACCGCGCTGTAGGACGGGGCCCTGGAGCGCGAGCGAGCTAGTATCCGATAAAGCACCCATTATTATTATAAAGGCAGGGCGGGGGTCCCAAAACACGTCTCCTCGCCCTCCCCCTCCTTGTAGGTTCTTGGCCGCGGGGCCGGGCGACTTGGAGGAGAGAAAGAACCATGCTAAGGCTCCTCCAAGTGCTGATTAGCCCCGGTGTAATGAGCCGCATTAAGTACGCCTGCTTGTCTCTCGTAATAGCCTATTAGGCGGTACGAGTGCGCCAGAGGGGCGAGGCAAGAGCGCGCTTCGAGAAGTAGAGAGGGTCGCTTGCGCTACACGGTGATCAATAAATTGTTGAATTAAATAACGCGTGGGAGGTGACGTTTCGATAAATTCCTTCCTGCGGGGGTCGATTATCACGGGCTGTTGCGTGAAATATTTAAGGCGCCGGCTCCGAAATGTGGCGGCCTGCTCATGTGTGACGTAACAGCAGGTAGTGTATAATTAAATGCGCCGGACTCATTCATAAAACCGGTCGGGCGGTGGACGCACGGAAACTTTTTTTTGCTGTGAAACAACACGAAAGTTAAGCCCACTACACAGGGAACAACACTTCGTACAATATCATATGCCAAGCGCCGTGCGTGATTATTACAGTCACTGATTTTTTGGTAAAAGAAATTTTGCACCGATTTGTTTCAATGTCTTATGTGTATTTCTGTACCTCTACTTCATTGTCATTACAGTGTTACCAGACGTTAGTTACGGAGAAAAACAATTGTAAATAAATATTGTATCTTCCACGTAATTTTGCTGCACTACCAAAATATATTTTAGAGCATTATCGGATGTCTTCTCATTTATTTTTGTGTACTTAAATAAGAAAATCATTGTGGATTGTACTATATTTTAAATACAATTGGAAACACTAGTCAGTGATTGGAAGTTCTTAACTCTTAGTGTTTTGAGGTTCTACCTTCAAATCACAGACGTTTCGTGTCGCAGTAGTGCAAAATCCATGCGTTTGTTTATTCGTCTGTCTGTGCGTGTATGCTCTGGGTTTCTGTGACTTACAACTTGCTGCAATGGCGTATGCCCAAAATTCTACTTTGGCTTGTATATTACCCCCATTTCAAGAAGTTGAGCTGCAGGTGTGCACGTAAGATACTGAAACAGAATGGGGCAAAAATCTTTTCTCAAAATTTGCTTCGCCCTAGCCGTTGCAGTGCTATGTCGTTCAGAAAACCAAGAGAGAAATCAAGAAACCCCCAGCAAATAAAACAAAACATTCCACGGGAAATTACGTCAAATCACACAAAATACTAATAAACGAGAAATTAAAAGTTCAAAGACAAATAAACCAATTTTTTTTGTTAGTAACCGTGTGTGGCGACCTCGCTGTCGACAAGGCGTGAAGCCTAATAAAAATGAACTAAAATACAGGGTAGGAGAGTTTGTAAGATACACGAGTGACACTCAAAGGTTCAAGAGTTTGCTTGCGCCGCTGGGGACAAGTCGTGGGCGGGAAATGTATAGCGCCGTTAGACTGCATCTCGGCTCCTCGCCCACGAGAGACAGGCGCGACAAGGCTCTTTGCCTGGTGGAGTGACTGCTATGAAACCTAACATGCTATCGACAAGGCACAGCGGTGTCTCACCGATTCTATTTAACCTTCTCTGCCTGCTCGTGATGCGCTCAGCAATGGTCGAGAATGACGTGAAAAGATTTTGGTGAGCACTTAAGAGTAGTGTGTACCGGTTTCAAATGTCCGCGTTTTACGAGTGGGAACTGCGGAGCGATAAGAGCCAGAGTAGCACACTCGACGGGAAGCATATCGCCTCTATTAGCAGCGCGTTAAATGTGCGCGCAAGTTTTTTTCATAGTCGTATTTTCTTCTAATGGGACTGTAAGCAGTGACCCTAAAATGTTATGATTGAATAATATGAAGTAAAGGACAACGCATGCCCCTCGCTTTGCACTTTACGAACTCAAGTGGTATTTTCTGATAAGAAATTTTTAGTAATTTTAAAAGTTCCTAGTACCATGTTTCTAACAAGTGAACTGAATTCTGAAAATAAACACAGAAGTATATTTTCAAGTTCATGTTCTTTACATATAAAATATTAATATGCTTAATTTAAACGGTTTGACGTAAAAAATAATACGCAGCAACGCCGTCAGGCGAGGACTACTCTGAATCTTTAGCGCTGGTGAGGGGTGTGTTGGTGTTAATATGGAGCAGCGCCGGGAATGGAAGGGTGGGGGAAGCGGGATATACCCGAGAAAACCCGCTGACCAACGGCATAGTCCTGCATGATTTCCGTATCCGAAAATCCGGGGACCTACCCAGCTGGGGATCGGACCCGGATCGCCTTGGTGGGAGGCAGGTGGTCTAGCTACTGCGCCACCGCGATCTCCGAGGACAATGCTTCCCCACTACAAGGATTCCTAAATACGTATCAACATTTTTGACACTTCATACTATACATGCTAATCTGGGTACTACACTCTTTTACATTGTTAGATAACAAGTCACTACCATATTATAACAACTTATTCTATAACTGCTCGGATACACTAAGTGCCCAAGTACTGACAATAATTCCTGTCACTATCTTAACAGAACATTCTTCATAAATACTGTTTTTATATCAGTAATGACTCACTATAAAAGCAAAAATATCGGCGTGCAAGATACCAGGTTTATTTACTGTAAAAATAGTTCATACTAAACAATGTCTGAGGCCCAACGTCACGGATAAACGTAATATATCTTCAAATGCATAACTTAAAAATTCATCAATTTTAAAATGTTCATATAAAATATTACATATGCATATGTTTTAATAAGGAAAGTAATATAAAGCCGTAAAAA
This sequence comes from Medauroidea extradentata, assembly GCA_003012365.1. Classification (NCBI taxonomy): domain Eukaryota; kingdom Metazoa; phylum Arthropoda; class Insecta; order Phasmatodea; family Phasmatidae; genus Medauroidea; species Medauroidea extradentata. Next base: position 6,308 of record PNEQ01127500.1, on the reverse strand, counting down.
GAGCGTGTAAAGGTAGTAATAAAGAAATATATTTCTTCGAAGCAAACTGTACCTTTGTAAAAGAAAAAATATAAGCAAAGATGTACAGGATGGAAAATAAATCGCGGAAAATCTCGCGGGTACAGGTATAGCCAAACATAAATCAGGAAAATTGAGTATAGGAACCACGTGTAATACCATCGTGAAAGTTGTGTTAATGAACATTTTAAGTGACGATAATTCAACAACTACTACACATGGAACACTGACCTTCCGAATTCGATTCGGATGCACGACGACACGTATGCAGGGAATAAAGTGGGAATACCATCCCATCCCACGCGATGGAAACATGCGGTCCCATCTGTTATTATTCATGTATTTCTGTACATGTACGCCTGTAGCAGCCCATCCTAGTGAATAAAGAACCGGAATGACATAAGGAACAAAAAAGGTGCACTTGTCCGAACACGCTCAGACAAATAGTTTCTGAGATACAGGCACTGTAAGTCAGAGCATTGTGGTAATGCTGACAGGTAGGCAACCCATGTAGCACGTACATGAAGACATGCTGCCAAGGCGATACTGCAGTTTTTTTTTTTTTTTTTCAATGAATCCCATCTTAAGCTCGCGCACCGCGTCGGTGTCAGCCATTAGTTTGCATAGACTATCTTCTATGGCGACGTGCTGTAATAAATATCAGTACTATCCCGTACAGAACGTAATTGAAGGGGATCAACTTCGCCGTCTTCAGTACTGTCACTGGAGACTGACGGCACTTCAACAAAACCCGGACGTTGCGTGTCACATCCTGTGGATTGATGAAGCTCATTTCACCCGACAAAGTGTACTTAATTGGCACAACACCACCACTGACATCACGGCAATCCTCATGTCATTCGTGCTAGGTGTTGTCAGGTACGATTGGACATAAACATCTGGTGTGACCTCCTGGGAAGCCAGTTGTCTTCCCTGACAGTCTCACAGGAGGTTGGTAAGCAGTGTTTCTCCGTGGAGTACTGCAGAAGCTCTTACTGGTGTTCAAGTGCGATAAAGTCATAATTTTATATTTATACGAAATAGTGTTAGTTTTGTAGACGATGCTTGTGAGCGCAGTTTCCTCTTACGAAACAATTTTATCTGGCGTAGTTTTCTCATAACGGTGCGTCAAAGTCAAAATTTGCATGTTCTGCTGCCATGCAAATAGTGAAAACCAATCGACTTAAGCGCGTGAAATAATTCACAGTGAAATAACATGCAATAGATACGTAAGAAATCATTTGAAAAAAAATCCCGCGAACGGTTTTTGTATTTTTAAAAAATTGCTGAATTTGCAATTTTTTTCTGTATTTTACGATTTTTTAATTCAAAATATTACGTTGTGGGTTTATTTAATGTTTTATTGTATAGCTCATGAAATGTAAGTTCACAGTGAATTATTTTGTTTAACTAGGGTAAGTCAGGTGGTTTTCACTATTTGCATGGCAGTGTAACAAGCAAATTTTAACTTTGAAGTACCGTTATGAGAAATTACGCCAGCTAAAATTGTTTCATTAGAGGAAACTGCACTCACAAGTATCGTCTACAAAACTAAGAATATTTCATACGAATATAAAATTATGATTTTATCGCACTTGAACACCCTTAAGACGGTCGCCTGGTGAAAGGCGTGTTTGTGTGTGTGTGTGAAGCAAAACTCGATGAGGCGCTACGAGCGACGTCGGCCGGGACATGTATTGTGATATCGCCTCTACGGCCAAAGTCAAAAACGCGCGCTCGATGTTCCCGCCGTAACGTTTTTAATGTGTTACTTTAAGCGGTGACCCTGTCATTTTATTCAACGCGACACTGTAGCAAAGTCCAATGTACTTGTAGACCTCAATTTGTAAGAAATCCGTTACATGTATCTTGAGAAACAACCGTGTGAAAAAGCCGATGTTAGCTAATTTTGAGGGCCTTAAAATATTGCTTCCAATGTGCGTGGTGTCTTAAAAGTCACATTCACAAGTAGTCTGAAGTATGTTTTATTTTCATAGATAATCATTAGGAATTCACGTTTACTGGTCTCTGAGTAAAAACGTAACTCCGAACACGCTGCACGCAGTTCGAGCGCCGTCTAGGCGGCCGCCTTAAGGATGCAAATACCCTAGAGTATTTGAAGGATGTTTAAATAGCGCTGCGACGCATTATGTAGCACCAACATGATTGGACACCGGCGCATTGCAGTGCAGTAGCTCATCAGTAGAGCCAGTGATTTTTGGTGAAAAGAATTGTGCAACAACTTGTTTCAATACCTTACGTGCACACCTGCAACTGTGGTTCATGGTTATTGGCAGAATATAATAGGGCAGAGGCGTGGCTCATTTGACTGCACCAACCAGAACAATGTTACCGCGACACCACACGTCCGTGATATGCTGGTAGGACCCCGAGACGCCGAAAGTTAAAAACTTCCAATCACTGACCATGAAGCAGAGAAACAGGTGATCACATAAGGCATTGAAAAAAAATTGTTGCAGAATTATTTTCACCAAAAATCACTGACTCTACTCATCAGTAATTAGATCGAATCTGTCCAAGGCGGTAGATAGGAAGGGATGAACGTGTATCCTGGCCACCAAGGTCACTGAATCTCTATCCCTTCAGACTACTCCTTGTGAGAATGATTTAAGGAACTAGTGCACCATGTATCTATGGAAAGCATGTTGCTGTAAACATGTAACCAACTATTACTTGCGTGTGTTGCAGGCCGCGGTTATACGTCATGTGCGTACTTATAAACTTACAAGGTGTCATAAATACTGTTTTGTATCATGTAAATACAAGGATGTAATCACTGTCGTGTTATGTGCTGGTACGCACACATTGTAGCTCTCGTGTTTCCAGCAAATTAAAACAATAAAATGTTATTTTGTTTTGCCTCATTACACGTACCACTAAAGTCATCCTGCCTGCGCCCCTGCGTGCAAGTACCTCCCTTTCCTCTTACTTGTTGCCATGTGGGTTGCATACCTCTCGGTAGTAAACTTGTACATGACTAGTGTTCCTCGGAAGCATGTTTTCATGTAGGTGATACAAGGGTTGCCTACCTGTCAGCATTACCACAATGTTCTGACATTTGAGTGCCTGTATCTCAGAAAGGATTTGTCTGAGCGTGTTCGGACAAGTGCACCTTTATTGTTCCTTATGTCATTCCGGTTCTTTATTCACTAGGATGGGTTGTTACAGGCGCACATGTACAGAATCGCATGCCTAATAACAGAGGCAACCCCGTGTTTCTATCGCATGGGACGGGATGGTGTACACACTTATTCCATGCATACGTATCGTCATGCATCCGAATCGAATTCGGAAGGTCAGTGTTCCATTTGAAGTGGTTGTTGAAATATCGTCACTTAAAATGTTCATTAACACAACTTTCACGATGGTATTACGTCCATACTATTGACAATAGAGGCGTGGTTTCTATACACACCATTCTTGATTTAGGTCTGGCTACTGGTATCCGTGAGCTTTTCCGCAATTTACTTTCCACCCTGTATAAATCTCAATTCTTACAATTTATTCCCGAGATACGGGACTTGAATCGACGACGTAATACACATGGTAAAAGTACAGTAAAAAAATATATAAACAAATGACGTTAGGCATCGCAAGAATCTTGCAGACGTTGTCACACAAGAAAGGGTGAACGAAATCAGATGACAGACAGATGAGACGTAATTCTAACTTGAAACACCGGGCGATGTTTTCGTGAGGCATAAACTCTAACGTCGAAAATTGGGTCATTTAATTGCGCCGCAAGAGATTTCGCGAAACGAATGCGTTGCTCTGGTAAATACCTGTTTATAAAGTTGTCAAAAAACTGTTATTGTTTTCAGTTTTTCTGTGCTGAATTTCCCAAACCTAGGAGTTTCTTATTAACTAGCTCTGACTAGTTTAGCTAATGTACGTATTCCTGATTTGAGGTTTTTGGGTTGGCGTTCCTGTCGTCGCGTGACTCACGTCAAAGTAAGGCCGCCTTTCTGCGACTTTCTGCAACGTCGTGTCTTTCCAAGCCTGATTTTTTTCTCTCGGGACCCGAAGAATTGGCTTCTGCCGTATAGCAGTTGCGTGATTATTTGCATTTAATTGCCGTTGGCCCCCCGGGTTAATTTAAAACAATTATAATGGCCTACGAGATCTCCCCTTAATACACCTTGATGATGATAACGGCCAATTATGACAGGCAATCGGAATTTTATGCAAATCCCCATTACTCGGCCGGCGTAATGGAGGGCAAAATTAATACCGGAGTTTCAGAACGTCTCGAGTTGTAATTATATTTTTTGTTTCTTCCTTCCCTTCCTTGGCTTACCGTCCTTTCTCTACCCCTTCTCCCCATCCTCCATTTTTTTATTCTTCACCCAGCAGCGTCCAGACGCGAGGTGCTGTAATGGGAATGGGGAAGACGCCCTGGTATAGTGTTGGGTTGTAATGGTAGGGTCCGTCATTTGCATATCTGGCTGGCGGTGCTTGTCGAGTCTCGCTTTAACAACGCATTATCGCAAGGCCGTTCTTCGGATTGGTTCGTGCTCGCTGCTACAGTACCTCAGGAATTAACGTTGGAGTTATGATCGCGGCTGTAATTATGCGTTACGGCTTTCCGGTTGTTTCGGCTGTATTTGAGATAAAGCGCAACTCTTCCAGAAAGTTTCTCATGTGGATGAGTGATGTACGTCTTGTGCGGTCGGGCGGAATTATGTTCTTTATCGATTATAATTAATTGTTGTATTGTATGAGAATGCTTCATAACTTTTTTTGCTTCCTTAGAGTGAACATGAATGAGTAAATATAAGATTACGAAATAAGTTGGGTCACTTTTTGTCCCTGCAGTAACATATAAGAAAAACTTAATTTATAAATCAGCGGAACGTTGATGCATCTTAATCTGCAGTTTTTACACCTGGTTATTTTCATCATAAAACCAGTTACATTTGACTCTAAAAAAATGTTGGTTCGACGTTTAAGGATAGATAACACGACTATCCAAAAATAATTTTATTTCAATTTCCACTTGCTCAGTAACTTTCAGTAACTTTGGGCGTACCCAGTTACTCGGCTAGACGGAGTCTAATTTTTATGGAATTAAAGATGCTATAAAATAATTTACTTACATGCTGCTATTAATGCAGAATATAACTTTATGTGTCTCACTATATTTTGCTCTGCCCCGTAAGTATAAAACAACTCAGCTACGTGTAAGATAGGTTTAGTTATTGATACTTTCGCTCTAAAGGCTTTACCTTCACTTACCACACAGTTTTAATGGGGAATCAACGTAGAAATAAATTACTTATTGGTAGGGACATGCAAAATTCGCGTTACTTTCTGACAGCTGAATAGACTCCAAGTGACTATAGGCTCGTTCGACGTCTCCCGCTGGCCGATATTGTCGTGACTTGCCGCGGAGAATGCTTACATGGTAGAGAGGCCAAGCTCTGTAAAGACGTAACACACGTAAATGATAACACATACAAGTTTGTGGCCAATTAAATCGCATATTATGTTCTGTTATGTATAGGAAAGTTAAGTTTAGTCTGCTACCAAATGATAACGCGAATTTTGCATGTCTCTACTTATTGGTAAAAATATAACTTACTCCAGTGCTACCTTGTCAAATGTACAACATCCAATGCAGCATCCAATGAAAAAGTAGTTGAAGAGAAAGAGAGATAGTCCAGTCAATAGAGGTGTTAAGGTAAAAACTAATTCATAGTAAAGTTTTTTTTGCTGGAATATGTTCCTTACGATGTCATAAATGCCATACTAAAAGTCCCCGGAAATCCGGCTGGAGCCAAACCCGTTGGAGAGGGGTAAAGTTGTGAAGGGGGGAATTTTTTGGATTTTTATTGTTTCAGCAAAAAGTGACATGTGGGGTATCATTCCAAACAGATATTTTACGCTGAGTATCACTATAATAATAAAAAGTGATTTATTTTATGTGATTTATTAGTATTATTTTTTATCGTTAAAAATATTTTGTATTTAGGCCTAATTTAAGGACCTTAGGCTACACTACCAAAACCATATGACGATATCCAATTATTACCTGATGCAAGCTTCTTTCCACACCACCCATGAGGTAAATCTTATGGTGCGTTTTATTTTATAGTGGTTTCCCCAATAGGCCTAATCCACTTTGCTGGTAATCAGGTTATTCCATTTGGCGTTTTGTTGACGCACCAGTTCAGTGATGTGAACAGCTAGGTAGCTGTAAGTCTGAATCGGGATATTCACAAATGTCATTATGAAGATGTTCTTCCATTGTATTGTCATTCGATGTTGGC